>JAGSMP010000827.1:0-95617 GCA_029286625.1 Parnassius orleans | reverse complement strand
TCTCATTGGCCAGTAGTACTTTAGTATAAAATATATATAATGGGGTAACAAACGAGCACACAGTCCACCTGATGGTAAGTGGATGCTGTGATGGAATGCCTTGTTTCCAGTAAAAAGGGTCTCCGGTTCTCTACAGTCACCATGAAAGACACAGCATTAAGCTGCTATTTTACTGGCTTACTTGTATTCTGTGAGGGTGTCTACGTCTGCCCTCCACAGTCGAGCCGCGGTTTCTAATAGCTAGGCTCTTTATTATGCAATGTCAGTATTGGTTTCGATACTTTTTAATTCATTATTTTTATTCCTGGATATCATTATCCCTCTTATAATAAATAAAACTGTTGTGCTCCCACTTTCCATTATATATATGACGGCGCCTGCGCTATTGCACGTGTAGCGGCGCCGGTGTAACTAGACATAATTCTTGTAAACAACACGTGTACCGCACACCTGCGCCATTGCACTTGTTTTGCTTGTATATAACGGACGGAGCGGCCGCCGTAAGAGCGTTAAGGCTTCCCATCCGTCGAATGGTGTTCAGCTCTCTCTCTTTGCAGACGACACTGCCCTCTACTGTAAAGGTACCTCACTACCTTTCATACGGAACAAGATCCAAGAGTCAGTTAATGACTTGGGAGCTTGATTCCAAAAATGGCGCATCGATGTGAACCCGGAGAAGAGCTCCGCCGTTCACTTCAATCATAAACGACGCCACCTCACTACTATTCCGCCAATCCGTATGCTAGGGACCCCTGTCCCCTGGCATACGACCATAAATATTTAGGTGTCACCCTTGACACGAGACTCACCTTCGGGCCCCATGTCAAAGAGCAACCCGCAACGCACGTTTCTATCTGAGTAGGCTCAACAGTATGCTGGGCCGACACGGTAAAATGTCCTCCCTGCAAGCCGTTTACGCGTTCTATTTTAGTTTCTAATAGTTTCTTGATTGCATTTGAAGATTCAAATTGAATAATTTTATGATTCAATAACCGTGTTAATATGTGGTTTAAAATGTATTTTTATTATCATATCTATTTTTAATTGAGTCCAACAAACTGAATAATTCTTACCGGTAATAAGAATGAGACGTACAATTTGTTCAGCTTCTCACGATAGATGACTCTTAAGGTAATGCAACTTCTGGACATCATCAAAGTTTCACAGTTATCTACTAAACATACAAATAAATCTTTAAAGTCCAATCTGAATAATTTCTGTCATAAATAGGTATAGCAATTTTAAGTAATCTAACTCCTGAGAACCTGAAACTTTCGATGATACTTTATCGTCGGAAGAAGTACATTAGGATTTTGTCAGCGCATTCAGACAATTTTTTTAATATTATTAATCTATATAATATTATTCAGTTTTGTCGTAAACTTTCTTTTTGTAATATTCAGACTTAGTTAAATCTTCCTTTTATATTATTGTACGATGAGTTTCACAAAACAAATTCATTGAACCTCTAAAATTTTAACCTACTTTCTATAAAAACTGTAATACGATCCTTTGAAGTTTTCTTGAAATTGACATAATCCTTTTCAATGAAAAATTAATTTCTGTGAACATTCATACATGACATATCCATTGTTCTTTGTTTTAAAAGTATTTTAAAACAATTAAAATTAAATTGACAACTTCAAACACAAATTTTCTAAGTCTCATAATTGGGCTATGTAATTGGGCATAGGTTTTTTTTAATTTTTTTATTTATTTACCATATTAAAAGCATTACAAAAACTATCCTAAAAGTCGCATACAGAAAACCACTAGGTTTGTGATGACGCGACCTGAGTCGACGTTATATTAAAGTATCATTAATTTAGTTTGTAAAAAGCATTACAGCCTAATTGGGACCTGAGCAAACATATACGCTGTTTAAGTAGTAACTTTTATGAATTACCCAAAATTACATTTTAAGTTTTTTTAAATGTTTTAATATTTAAGTTATCGCGAATTCTGGGGGTAGGTTGTTTATAAGTCGTGGAACAATGTAACTTGCCGTTCGTTCCGTATATGTTTGCACAGCTCGTCTGCAGCTTGCGGCTGCTTACAGCCTTATTGCAGGGGTGCTTGATTTCTAATTTTAAGTCTTCATTAAAAAGTGTTTTTAAAAGTGAATATTTGACTTGCGTATGAACTGGTAGTATATTGCAGTGCTTAAGAGCATACTATCGTCATCATGAATTGACGTCGAATTTTGTCTGTTACAATGTTTTTAAGTTCTTATCTGGAGGTTATATATTTTGTTTAAATAAGTATTAAATGTACGACCATAGCTACCTAAACCATACTGTATATAAGATTCTGCCAGAGTTATATAACATCATCTTAACTGGGAACGGAATTCTGTTTTCAGTATTATAATATTAGCTAAAATTGTCTTAACTTGTACAAACATACTCGATGTGGCTATGCCAAGTAAACTTACTATCGATCTGCATTCCGAGATATGTCTGGGTATTGACGAGATATAGAGGGCAACTAAGTGTTTTACAAGACAGTGAAGGCAATTGATTGTGAGCAACAATGTGCTTGGATAAAGTACACTTGATATAAGGAGACTTTATGTGTAACAGCTTGGTTTTAGTGGAGTTCAGAACCAATCCAGCATCATGACACCATCTTGCAAGCATATTAAAGTCAGACTGTAACAGGTCACATGCTATATCAGGATCTTTATCGGCGACTAGCAAACATGTGTCATCTGCAAACTGGTAGCATGAACAGTGATTTATGTAAAGCGCATGTTGTTTATATGACAGAAAATGGAGGGGCAAGCACAGATCCTGTGCTGTGCCTTCAGTTACAGTCACCGGGTCACTGTGTGTGTCATTTATTCTCACAGATAATTTCCTATTTTAAGATAATTTGTACACCATCTCAGAAGGGTCCCCGTATTCCACAATCGTCCAATTTAGTGATGATTTTTATGATCAAGAGTGTCGAATGCCCGTGAAAAGTCTATAAATAGGACAGTACATGGTTTTATTATTTAGATACTCATTAATTTCATCTATTAACTTCATCAAAGATCATTGAACCCTTCAACGAAAGCCAAACTGATTTTCATATATTACATCGTGCGTATTGTAGAATTTATAAATTTGTTCATACACATACTTTTCTACAATCTTGTTTATTGAAGACAATAAGGTGATTGGTCGATAGTTCAGGAAATCATCCGTCTTCCTTTCTTGTATATTGGTCTAACATCCTATCTTTAGTTCGTCGGGATAAATGCCAGTTTCAACACTTGTATTAATTAGGTTGGCAATGGCCGTGGCCCTTCTGTGTCCATACATTTTATATCAAACCCCAATATTATCAGAGCCTGGTGCCTTTTTAGAGCTTAGTTTTTGATTATTTTATTTACCTTGTCACGGTAGCTTTTAGTATATACTAAATTATTTGGCCGAGAATACTTACTGGGACTTAACAAGTTCGAGTTACAGGTTTGAATTATGTTTTTTACAGCGTTATCAAATCCTATCATAAAGTTATTTACGATATCTTTGGTAGTCTGCCCTTCAAAGGCTTTTAAAACCGCCTTCCACTGATGATGTTACACTTAAACATTTTGTTGATTATTTGATAAACTTTTCTTGTATTTTTGAAATTCTGTTGAATGTTTTGAATATAGTATCTATTTCGTTTATTCTAATACTTTGAACTTTATTTATTATTGTATTGTATTCTAATCTTAATTTTGAATCAGTGGTTTCGTTTCCAAGAACGGAACAGTTTGTCACGTTTTCGCATAATCGATTGACGTTATCATCGATCCATGGTAGTTTTAATTGATTAGTAGTATTTTGTTTGTTAAACTTAAGTTTAATAATACTCGTAGCTGCTTTTAGCATTTTGAAAAGATCGTTTAATGAAATTAAAAATCTCAACAGGTGATTTCGTAGAGTTTGTTTGAAGCCATTTTACGTTTTTAATTCTTTGTAAAGGATATCATAATCAATGACTTGTTTAAAACCTCCGTGTGTCAACACTAACTGAATCCTACACGCAAGCATGATTGCTCGGTGATCTGTAAGTAACATCTAACGCCGCGGCGTACAGATTAAATGTGGGGAGACGTGCAAATATGTGGTCAATGCAGGACTTTGTGATAACATTTAGTTTTTCTATCCTTGTCAGTCAGATATTCACATTAATCCGTACTCTGAGCATTTCTAAGGTATCACCTATTAAGATTAGATTTCTTTTACCGTAAAACGTGGACATGCATTTGCTCAACTCCTTCACAAAATATACCTATTTGTTTTGGCGGCTGCATACAAAACTATATCTTGATTTGAGTTAAGTTTAATAGTACCTGTTATGTTTTCAAATGTTTTTGTTTGCTGATGTATTAAGGTGAATTTAAGGTAATTTTGATGTATACAATAATGCCACCCCTCTTTTATTAGACCGTAGTTGTGGGTACATGTTATAGCCCGTCAAGTTATATAGATTTACAATACTGGAAATACCAGCTATTACAACTATTATGTCTACAGGGAACGTGCAGTTGTGAATGACTTGGTGTAATTTCGTAAAGTTTTTATCATAGATCTTATGTTAATGTGCAAACAAGAAATATTTAAATGACAGTTACTAGGTAGCTGTTTGAAAAACAAGTTTGTTGAAGAACAATTTGTTCTGACATACTATTACAACTGTTTTTAATTACGAGAGCTGTGATTTGAAGCAGAGTGACTAATTTAGAATCACGGAGCCTTCCGGCTGTTTTTGTATGCGATTAATATCATAAATAGATCGGATATAAAAGATTCTACTATTGCTAGTTTTCGAACACACACACTTTCTTTGCACCATATAAATTGATAAGATTTACCTAGTTGGGTTTTGCTGTATACAATAGTGTTTTATTCAATTTCGTAAGTGCTTCCCTGAAGTATACACGGTTTTCGACGGAATGCTGGGGGGTGTTGGGTATTAAAACTCCAGCTGTAAGTGTTCTTCTTTTGCTGACTTCAATCCATCGGCTACGGATAGCTTTATTCTTCATTATGACGAGAATCGGGCCAGGTTTATTTTTGATCCGGGTAGGCGTGACGAGGATTGGATGTCATCTTTGTTTAATTCGAGTTTAACAGCTATCGTGGTACTTCTGGTATATCTTTTGAAGGCGTATCGGGTAAACCAGCTAATTCTAGAGTAGATGCAAGATTTTTTGTTCGTAATTATTCATCTCTTGTTCCATCGCAGATACTCTCAGTTCTAGATTTTTATTTTTGTTAACTAGTTCTTGGTTTTGGTCTCCAAATCCCTGATGGCACCATCCTGTTCCCCGTCACATTATTTTTGAGAAATATTCTAAGTCTAATACTTCAATAACATTTAGTCTACAACATTTTCAGTCTACACACATGAATTAATTTAAAAATTACAAACTAGTACTTACAGTAGGATCACGGAACACTTCCTTATCACCTTTTCATCGTAACGTATCCATATGCGTCGCGTGTCGATGAAAGATCCTTTCACTGGCATCTCTAATTCAGACACCACGCACTAACAGCGCAGCGTAGTTGCACAACGAAAACACTGACTCACTACAATAATTGGCTTCTGCACTAAGCCGCCTGGTAACGCGTGCACCTTTTAACACTACACTTCACTACACACACAGTGCAATCATCTAATATGCAACACCTGCAATAGCATAGTGATCACAGAGCACCATCGACGACAACCGGCCACCGTGTCGCCACAGCTTTGGATACAGACTGGCAACAACTGATGTCTCACTATCCGGCTCGAAAGACCATGTACAGATCCCAAAAAAATAGCCGCTAGGAGATAGGGTTCATGAAATGAAACTCAGCTATCAATTAGCAGTAGGGTCAAAAGCATCGTATATTATGTAAAGAAACCTTATGTACTATTTGAACCAAATCTTTACAACGCGATATAAATAACACAAGCTTTGAATACAACGACATCTAGTAAAATAAAAATAAACTAAATATTGTAAACAAAGTAATTGACATATTTCATACAAGTACTGATAACATCGCCCGTGTAGTGGCGGGTAAGAATACCCATTACCCCATATCTTCCCGTGGGTGTCGTAAGAGGCGACAAGGAAACTGATACAGAAGATGGGCAGCAACATCTTTCTGATAAAAGCCAAAAACAATAAAAACTGCGGTTGCCAACCGCTCGCCAAGCGTGGCAACTGGCAATATACCCCCATGAGCGACGACACAAATAAACGGCCCCAGGCCCCAGCAACGACTCGACCTGGCAAATATAACGCGCACCCTGAGGACTGACGAGAAGATCCTGGAGCTGGAAGAAGAGATAGATAAGTTACGCTGGAATATAATAGGACTATCCAGGTCTGAAGAGGGAGACACGGTAATCCTCGAATCCGGCAACTTATTCTATCACCGGGAGGCGACCATCTGTCCCAAGGAGGTGTCGGTTTATCGTCCACAAGTCTCTCGTTAACAACGTTGTAAAATTCAGGAGTGTGTCGACGAGGCTTGTACCTTATACTCAGAATCACCAAACGGTATTCGCTGAAGGTCATACAGGTTTACGCACCAACCTCAGCACACCCGATGAGGAGGTGGAGAAATGTATGAGGATATCTCTAGAGCCATTCCTCCAAAACCCACTATACGGTATAATGGAGACTTTAAAAAACTAGGCACAAGAGGCGGTGAGCTGAAAGTAGGAAAATTCGGAATAGGGCAACGGAACCCAAGAGGCCAGCAGCTGGCCGACTTTATGGAAAAGGACTCTTTATGATGAACTCTTTCTTCCAAGCAGCCGAAACTGGACCTGGTCGAGCCCCGACAGTTCGACAAAAATGAGATTGACTTCATTATGACGACCAGACGACAACTGTTCAGTGATGTCTCAGTGATCGCGAGGATGAAAACTTTCAGCGATCACCGAATGGTGAGGCACACTGAACCTAAACGTTAAGTTGGAGGTCACGTCTAATGAAGTCAACGCTCCATCCCCTCGTGCTCTAATCCAAAGTACCAAAACTTTCCGCTCGAGTTTCAAAATCGTTTTCTGTGCCTAGAAGTTTGCAATGAAGTGGACGATATGAATGACAAGCTTGTGGAAACTGTCCATGCGGTCGGAGCTAAGTTCTGGACCCGTCACAGAAGAACACAAAACTCTCCGATCACTCTTAATCTCATGGTTATTAGACGGAGATGAAGCTGCAGTCTTCAGCAGATTTGACAGCATACAGGCAACTGAACAGACAGATCTCCAAATGCATGCGGCGGGACTTGTGCAACTTCAATACAGCTCGTATTGAAGAAGCGATCGAGCGGAACCAGGGCTCCAAAGTCTTTGCCAGAGATCTGTCTGCCAGAAAAACCAACTGTTGAAGCTGAAGACCGAGTGTTGCAGCATCGTTTCCGGACACCTGAGTTTGGTGAGATTGAGAGGTTCTATGGGCAGCTGTACACGTCATCGTTGGAGCCACACGCAAGTGTGGTAACGATCAAGAGCAAGTCTTATCCGACACTATTCCGATGATATCCTGGACGTCAGTCTGAGCGAGATTAGAATGGCTCTCCAGCACCAAAAACAGCAAGGCCCCAGGCAAGGATGGAATTACAGCGGGCTTCTGAAATCGGGTGAAAACCGGTGCCGAAGTCCTTCAAGCTCTTTAATTCTGTCCTCCATGGTGGCATTACACCGGAGGCGTGAGCAGAAGTGCGGTGGTCTTGTTCTTCAAGAAGGCGACAACGCTCTTGAAGAACTACAGACCGATTTCTCTTCTGAGCCGCGTCTGCGTGCTGTTTTCGAGTCATTACGAATCGTCTCGCATGCAGACTCGACGACTTCCAGCCTCCCGAACAAGCCGCTTTCCGAAAGGCTTTAGCACCATAGACCACATACATACCCTTCGGCAAATTGTACAGAAGATCGACAGTACAATCTGCCACTTTGCCTGCGTATGTGGACTGACCATTGATTCCGTCGAAATTTGGGCGGTGCTGCAGTCCTTTCAGCGGTGCCAAGTGGACTGTCGGTATATCGAGGTGCTCAAGTGTTTGTACAGTAGGCCCACGATGGCTATCCGAGTACAGAAACAGAGTACGAAACCTATCCAACTGCAGAGATGTGTAAGACAGGGTGACGTTATATCCCCGAAACTCTTCACCGGTGCATTGGAAGACGTTTTCAAGCTACTGGACTGGAAAGGATACGGTAAAATTAATGGCGAGTACATCACTCACCTTCGATTTGCCGACGATATAGTCCTTGGCAGAATTGCTGGAATACCTAAGCACTATGCTCAATGACCTCAATAGTGTCTCTCAACGGATGGGTCTCAAGATGAACATGGACAAAACAAAAATCATGTTTAATGTCCATGTCACACCTATGCCGGTAGTTGTTGGGACACTAAGCTCGAAGTTGTTGACGAATATGTTTACCTGGGACATGGTCCGACTAGGTAAGTCCAACTTCGACCGAGAGGTCAATCAACGGACTCAACTCGGCTGGGCAGCGTTCGGGAGATTACGACCCATCTTCTCGTCAGGCATACCTCAAAACCTCAAAACTAAATTGTTCAACCAGTGCGTGTTGCCAGTGATGACATACGGAACTGAGACGTGGTCCTTCACTGCTGGCTGTATGAGGAAGCTCAAGGTCGCTCAGCGAGCTATGGAAGAGCTATGCTCAGGGTTTCTCTGCGTGATAAACTTAGAAATGAGGATATCCGCAGTAGAACCAGAGTAACCGACATAGCCCAAAGGATTAGTAAGCTGAGTAATGGGCCGGCCATATAGCTCGAAGAACCGACAACCGATGGGGAAGAAAGGTTCTCGAGTGGCAGCCTCGTACCGGCAGGCGAAGTGTAGGGCGTCCCCACTAGATGGGTGACGACCTGGTAAGACATGCAGGAAGTCAATGGATGCAGGTGGCTCAGGACCGTGCTGTGGCATTCCGTGGGGAGGCCTATATTCAGCAGTGGACTTGTGAAGGGCTGTAATGATGAATGATGACTGATAACATAATCTTGGTCCACCTTGAATTTTAATAATTATTATATGTGCAAAAGATCTTACAGTAAGTTGATCATTTAGATTTATTATAATTGGTTTTTCATCCTTAAAACATCAAACTTTTTCATTTCTTAATATTACGTAAACAAATAAAATCTATAATTACCTACGACAAAATATCTTGAGATTTTGATAAAATTCTTCAAAACATGAATTGAAGTGAAACAACAAAACATTCTTTAGCAATCATAAACAATCTGTTCCAGCGAACTTTTATAGTCATTAAAACCCATTTTATAACGTAGCTCCTTCACACATGTCTAGAATCTTTCATTTGTCTTGTAGTTTTCAGATTTTAATTTTTTTACAAAGACTATTTTGACAAAATATTTTAGGTAAACCGTTACCGTTACAGCCTATCAAAAGTCAGAGCTGAACTTAGGCCTCCTCCATAGATTACTATAAAAGTACGGTCGCGGGCCACTACATCCATCGACTAAATGCGTGTTTCGTCAGGTCGTCAATCCATCTAGTCGGTCTTGCCAGTACGAGGCTGCTACTCATAATACTTCCATTACCATCAGTTATTGATTCTTCGACCTATATAGCCAGCCCATTGCCAGTTCAACTTAGATCCGCTATGTAAGTCAGCTACTCTTGTTCTTTTGCAGATATCCTCGCAGAAAATTACACGCATACTTCTCATCGCACGCTAGTGACTTTAAGCTTCCTCATGCAGCCAGCTAGTGAAGGCAGGTTTTGGTTGTAAGTTATCAGTCAGTACACATAATGAATAAAAAGTTTGGATATTTCACTCACGAACAACGGTCCTACCCATTTGCACGCTTGTCGCTGATTTATTGAGTATATCTGACTCAGCAAAGTATCCACTGTATCTTGTTTGCTGCGTTAATAATCGTTTGCATGTGAAAACTAGTCTACATTATGGCTAGTTTATAAAAATATTTTTATAGATTTAGGGTAACAAACGAGCACATAGTCCACCTGATGGTAAGTGGATGCTGTGGCCAATAAACATCTACAATCAAAATGCAGATGCGTTGTCACCCTGAGGACTGAGATGGAATTCCTCGTTTCCAGTAAAAGGTTTCGGTTCTACACTCACCATACGAAACACACTAGCATTAAACTGCCATTTTACGCTGGTATTCTGTGAGAGTGTTCTTACCCCAGTTGAGCCGACCCATTCATGCTACAACCATAATATAGCTGCAGCATAGCTCTACCACGTAACAAATTACATTTAATGATTGAATTAATTTAACGGGTCACTAAATTTCTAATTACTTGCAAATACCCGTCGTTTGAAAAATTTGATTATTTATTATCTTATACTAATAAACGATTTATATATTGTAGTTGTATATTTGTCTGTAACAGCGTTCTCGAAATTGGCTCTAACGATGTTGATGTTTACAATATAAGTGTTTACGAGGCGAAGCTGGGTCTCATTTCTAGAAAAATCATTTTCGCACATAGCAGCAAGCCTGACTTATCCACAATATGATTGGTAACTTTGTTATAAAGATCTTCTCAATAGCCTATAATGGAATCGCAGGGTTACTACGCCTTAGTCCGTGAGTTCAAATCCTGCAAAATATTCAGGTTGTTTTATTTTTATTCCTTTGTATTCTAGCCCACACGGTCCTACAGTTGGACATAAATAAATTATTATAGACCAAGAAAATATTTTGTTTGTGGAGTTCAATTACAGTACATTACAGTAACAGTACAGTTTGTTACAGAAAATCATGATTTTATGGTATATAATCAAACATAATTAATAGACAGGTACCTTTTATAAATAAAATTAATATAAATATTTAATATGCCTATTCGTCATGTTACTCGGAGACAGGTCTAACGATTTGGATAAAATTTTGTAATGAGAAAGTTTTCTTAAAAGTGTAACCCATCAGATTTTTTCTAACGCTGAACAAAGCTCGCTCCTTGGTACTTTAAAAATATCTGCGATCAAATTAAAACATTTTATTGTACTGCTGTTACTAGCACCGCTTCAAAGTATTTCTTTTGATTTTGTGCTTCGTAGTTGTATATTCTGTTAGAAAAATTAATATTTTGACATTATAACGGATGTATTAAGTCCGAAGCATATATCGAATACACATTTTATAATTAGGCGTGGCAAAACCACCATATATAAAAAGTATTGTAGAATTAATATTACACTATGATCCGTAACACTAAAATAATGGTATATAATTTTAAAATCTGTAGCTTCTTACATCATACTATTGAAATATTTCCTTAGAAAATAAGTTATATTATACAAATTAAATCGTAATATATTTATTCAATTATACAATTTTCCTGTCGGTCCCTGTCGACGTACCCAAATGCGTGGAATTATTTATTAAGAAACCAATAGGGAGGACAATGAAGAGCCAACCAATTTTCTACTTTAGGATGCGCAACGACAATTGACTTCAATTTTGTTTGAGGTTTAGTTTATTTACTTTATTTTCTGGGTTTCTTACTATCCAGAATTTTTTCAGATGCTATGTGGGTGGCGTAAGAAAATCCATAATATTCGTTTCACCCGTTGAATTTAGTACCAATACCTAATACTTAGCATTATAAGACAAAATCTACTACTGAAATGAGCCTCTCTTCTTGTAGAGAAATTTACCTTAGCCATACTCGGAAGGAGGATTGGCGATCGAAATACTAGGTCTCTAGCACAGTGAGTCGTAACAAATTTTTCTTGCATACCTTCGAACGTCCGTTTGCCTCAGTAGCTCCTTGTGAAGAAATCAAAGTTTCAGAAAATTCTTTTGAAGCAGCAATTGTTTTCATAGAAAATATAAGAAGAATATTTTGGATGCTTGACATCAATAAAAATTGGCCGTCACGGGACACTCAGCACATTTAAAACATTATAGGTGATGTTAGAATTTATAATTAATGAAAGCCAACTTTATACTGCTAAAACAAGTGGGAGATTACTATTCTATCGACATATATACATAGTATTTCCATTTAGTTTTTACCCTCATTCCCAACACGGCCTCTCCTGACAGGAGTCCGTCCTCAGTTCAGTTTACTTTTAAATATTAGTCTCCATCAACGGCATGGGGTGCAGGCACCGCGTAGGTCACAGGTGACGCGCTTGGCAATGGCTCTACGTTAGTACAACGTATCGTCTGTGAAAGTTATAGGCACTACGTTCGCATAACTTAACACACGTGGTAATTTTTTTATTAAAATCAATTATTAATATTTTTTTTATTTATTTATTTATTTCATAGACAGTAAGAAGTATAACAATTAATAAGGTGTAAACATAATAAACTCTTTTGAGTTTACCATACACCACGCCGTCGATATAATAAAGATTAAAACTATATATAACAATATTTGCTACACTTCATATATACATATTTAAAACAATCATAAGACAGCCACACATTTTATAAACACCATGCGGGTATATCATAAAATAAAGTTATGTAAAAACCTTTTGTGGACGTTCCTATGCAGCACTGTCTTCATTAATTGATACTTTTTTATTCTACAGAATGATGTATAAAGTGTGGTTTGTGATTATTATTATATAGTGTTGTTAGTTTATTATTTATTACATATGTTTATTTTATGTATATGTTTTGTATGTGGATAATTTTGTTTTCATATTATAAATAATAATATTTTAGTGTTTATATTATGTATATGAATACGTGGAGTTATTAATTGCTATTATGTAGATAGATATAATTATGTTCAAATGTATTAGTTAATGTGTATTATTGTGTAATGCTTAAAATTCTGATGTATATTATGTGTACTTTTGTTTATTGTTTATAAAAATATTTTTTAGATTTTTATATATTATTTTTCTCTAATAGCATTAGAATAACGTTAATTAGGTAAGGTATTATGTAATTTAATCGTCTTTTACCATACAGGTTATTATAAGAAGGTAGTTGTAGTCTAAGGTTATCTTGTCTACGGATTGAATAATTTTTGTGTAGTTTTTGTAGATTTTCAGTAAAATAATATTGTGATAAAAGAGTAAGTTCTACTTTTTCATGAATTGGTAAATTTTACAAAATGCAAAACTTACGGTAATCTTTAAAGGAATCTTTTATTTTTATAGGAACTATTCTTTTTAGTATACGTAGCTGGAGTGAAAAAATATTGTCTAGGTGTGTTTTAGAGGTTCTTCCATAACTGGACAACCCATAGGATATTATAGACTCAGCCAGGGACTTATAGAGTAGTAAAAGTGTTTTATAAGGTATTTTAGATTTTATAATTGAGAATTTGGCTAATATTACCCTTAGTTTGTCACTCACATGGTTAATATGCTTCTTCCAGTTTAGCCGATCGTCGATTACGAGTCCAAGGTATGTGTATTTACTTACTTGTTCTATGGTGTCACAGTTACATTGCAGAGTGTTATTTGATTGTTTTAGATGTAGACATTGATGGTTGTGTGCTATAAGTTTTAATCTAAAAGTGCTTCTGTTTTACTAGAGCTGCTGTAAATTAGTTTGGTTTTGTTGGAATTAAGTACAAGTCCAACATCATGAGACCATTTTACTAATATGTCAAAATCGCTTTGAAGTCGAGTAAGGGCATCTTCTATGTTTCGTCCTGTGGCAACTAAACATGTGTCGTCCGCAAACTGGTACAGCTCACACTGTTTTATTGCGTTTGAGATTATTTACGTAGGTGAGGTAATGTAAGGGTCCTAAGAAGGGCCTTGGGCAGTGCCTTCGGTTGCTAAAACTGAGAAACTATCTACATTATTGACCCTAACTTGTAGCTTCTATCATGTAAGTAGTTTCCTTTCCAACGACAGTGGGGTCAGAGGTAATCTACTAAAGATTACCTCTGACCCCACTATCGTTCAACTTTGAAGCTAAATACGCATTATATATGCATAAATACGCATTATTAAGAATAACTCATAAACTACTAGTCAGATCTTAATCACCTTTTGTACGTGGTAGAGCCATGCTGCAGCTATATTAGAAGTATAGTTGTAGCACGAATGGGTCAGCTCGACCGGGGAAGGACCACGCTCTCACAGAAAACCAGCGTAAAATAGCAGCTTAACGCTGCTGTGTTTCGTATGGTGAGTGTGAAACCGGAGACCCTTTACTGGAAAGGCATTCCATCTTGGTCCTCACGGGTGACAATGCATCTGCATTTTGATCCGTAATCGAGGATAGATGTAGATGTCTATGGGCCACAGCAACTACTTACCATCAGGTGGACTGTGCTCGTTTGTCACTCTTATCCTATAAAAAAATATGAGACCACATGATGAACAACAGCTTTCAAAAAAAATGGAACCATCAAAATCGGTCACCTAGAAAAAGTTCTGAGTAACACACATAAATAAACACAGTCAAATTAAGAATCTCCTCCTAGTTTTGAAGTTGGTAAAATATAACTGAACAAGTCATAGGCACTACGTTAGCATAACAACATCTACTTAAGTTATAGGCACGACGTTAACATAACTTAAACTAGACGCGACAGAGCACGACGTTAACTTGTCCACCTTCTACTTTTGAGAAGAGGCACAACGTTAGCTTAACTCAATATTATTCTTTCAGAAAGGAAGCACTACGTTAGCTATTTCTTACATATTATGTGTAACTACTCATATTTAAAAGTAAGCATGGGGTAAGTACACTTAATGTAACTGTCCTGTATCGCCCCTTTCTGACCATGAAACGACAAACTCTGTTTTCAAATCTTTTTTATTCATTATAGCGGTCAAACTGCGAACTCACTTATTATGCTCATTATCAAAAGTCCACGTATTATGACGGGCAACTACAGAACCCTACCTCTACAGTGTGCGTGGCACGACACGCACTTGGCCAGTTTTAGGATACAACTCTTCCTACTGGGTTTACCGCACGTCATATATAACACAATCTTCTTTGAGGAATACTGCGCACGGTACAGATCTTACTATGCACTGGGCACAGGCCACCCAGCAAAACGCGCTCCAGCGAGCGGTTACGCTGTGTTCGCGCCAGCGAGCTGTTTCACCGCACCAGTGCCAGCGAGCTGTTTCACCGCACCAGTGCCAGCGAGCCGCAACGCTACAATCCCGCCAGCAAGCCGCTGTACCGCACCAGCGCCAGCAAACCGCAGCGCCGCACTAGCGCCAGCGAGCTGTCCAGATTTCAACGCTATAGGCATAGGCACCAAGTTTGCATACGTTCCAGTGGCTCCCAGTGACTGTTGACATATGCAAAGCACAAAGTTAGCGTTAATTACTACACCTAAAACCTTTTAAATATTGGATTTTACTCTTAAGTAGTTTTAAAGTAAAATTTAGAGTACACCACAGTAAAAGCAAAGACATGGAAACAACTACGTCAGATGCACAAGCGAGCACTTAAGTAATTCCAACACAGGTCTCGCAAAATACGAGGTGGATTGAAAGTACTCGGCCTAACCAAGAAAATAAACACATACTAAATCAGTAATATTTTATTTTCTACATAATTACCATCAAGTTCAATACACTTTTGCCACCTCCTTCCAAGCATTTAGACCGTTGAAAAAAATGATTCTTCCTTAGAGTCAAAATATGCGTCTACAGCTGCTTTGACCTCGTCGTTTGTCGAAAATCTTTGACCTCCCAAGTGCTTTTTAGGTTGGGAACAGAAAGAAGTCTGATGGTGCCAGATCAGGTGAATACGGCGGATGCGGTAACAGTTCAAAGCCACAGTTGTGAATTTCAGCCATTGACTGTACTGACGTGTGAACACAGGCGTTATCTTGATGAAACAGGACTTTTCTTCTGAACATTCCTCGACGTTTTCTTTTATTTCCTCTCGTAAACGACGTAGTAAGGTGCAGTAGTAATCAGAGTTTATAGTCTGACCCTTTCAAGATAATCAATCATAATCACACCTTTCGAGTCCCAGAATACTGAAGCCATCACCTTATTTGCCGACAAAATCGACTTAGCCTTTTTAGGGGTGGTGAACCAGGTCTTCTCCACTGTTTTGATTGTTGTTTTGTTTCCGGTGTACAGTAATGAACCCATGTTTCGTTCATAGTAACAAAACGATTCAAAAATCATTTGCATCGGCTTCAAATAACTCAAACAGTCGCGTGAAATAGTCAATCGCGTCCTTTTTGTTCAACTGAAAGCAGTCGCGGAACCCACCTCGCGGACACCTTGTGGAAACCAACTCGTTGACAATGATGTTTTGAGTTCGTTCATAAGAGATGCCTATAATCTCAGCTATCTCTCTAATTTTAATCTGCGGTCTCCCATTATTAAATCAAGTACTTTTTAATATTTTCGTCAGTAGTTGACGTCGAAGGCCTTCAGGCAGGGTTCATCTTTCACTCTCTCTACCACGCTTAAATTCTGTTATCCATTTTTGACGGATGAATATGACAGAGCACAAACGCCTAATGTACTGACCATATCATCATGGATGGCTTTGATGATAGCCCTTCTTATGGAGGTACTTAATGACGGCACGCTGCTCGATTTGCTCCATTCATGAAATTATGTCCGATTACTTTGTTAATAAATTTATAAAATCACAACTAATTATCGCACACGTTTCGAACTTCACACAATGAACTAGTCTGAACTGAACTAAATAATGTGGGTAGATTTGATTTTAGAATTGAATGGATCTGTGTTAGGCCGAGTACTTTTCAATCCACCCTCGTAGGTATCCAAAGTAATTTAAGATTGAAATACATGTAAAACGTTTCTTACATGTATTTCAATACATCTACTACTTTTAGTACGTAGTACTATTATTTATTCTGTGCTTTTAAAATATTGTAATAAAAATCTGTGATTATTATAATAATCAAGTATGTATCAAAATTGATTTTTCGAATATTTTGTATTTGTACAACGATCTTTTTTAGCCGCTGCAAACAACCGATACAGTATCTAAATGGCCGAAATGAGTGAGTGAAGCAACTATCCATATCCATACTAATATTATAAGTGCGAAAGTGTGTTTGTTTGTTTGTTTGTTTGTCCTTCTTTCACGTCGCAACAGAGCGTCGGCATGGCATGATTTTTTGTATGGGGATAGTTCGGTGGCTGTAGAGTGACATAGGCTACTTTTTTCCGCGGAAAAACATCTCATTTTCGTGGGAAAATTGAATATGTTGCACAAGTTTGTCCTTCTTTCACGTCGCAACAGAGCGTCGGCATGGCATGATTATTTGTATGGGGATAGTTCGGTGGCTGTAGAGTGACATAGGCTACTTTTTTCAGCGGAAAAACATATCATTCCCGTGGGAAAATCGAATATGTTGCAAAATTAAATTCAGCTAGGTGGCGCCACCGTGATTCTAGGACGGACGACGGTACGATGGACGAACACAGAAGGTCAGAATATCTCGATTATTATGTCTTTTACCAAAATTAAAATAAAAATGTATGGATCTGTATTTTTCCGCAGGGCCGGGAAGAGGCGATAAAAACATAAAATTCACTAGCTGATTTTCTTCAAACGTTTTGGTGCATCGTAATTCACAGAATAGGCGATAACCTCGTAGACGATATTAAGTAATCCGTTGATGCTCTGCCTACCTCGCAAGGGTTACAGGCGTGATTATAAGTATGGATCAGAAATACTATCAGCACCTGTCACGCTTTCACCCTAACTATTACTTAACAATGGTAGAAACAGTTCTTAGTAAGCCTTATTAATAAGCCTTAATTTATTCAACGGAAACGAATACAGTTCTTATATGTGGTTATGAATGAATCGGTATTACAATAAGAAAAATTGTGCAAAATTATAAGAAAAATATTTTTTGAGTTCTTATAAACTAACGTATACATAGTTTAAATTGATTCCGCTAGATGTCGTTACTAGGTTTTAAAACGCGGTAACGAAATGTTTCCTGACATGTAACTCCCGCCGTTGAGCCGCGTCATATAGTGCATACGGTACCTATACGCTTAAATTGTTTCTATTTCGTAGCTTATTCGACTACCTGCTTTCGATTTCGGTTGTTTGTTATTTGCTTTGTGATTTGGTTATGGTTGAATGGATTTATATTGGCTTTCATTTTCGGATTTGTGTATTTTCTTGGATCGGTTTTGTTGATTTGGTTGGTATTCCTTTATACATATTTAGACTCTGGCTTTGATTTTGGATTTTGTTTATTTAGAATCGTGAATTGGTTTTCGTTGTTTTAGGTTGTTTAACAATATTTCAAAGGAATATTAATAGTATAGATAGTGTATATGGTACCTATACACTTACTTCTTTTTCTTTGATTATATTTATATTGACTACTGCTTTCGATTTCGGTTTTCTGCGATTTGTTTTGTGATTTGGTTTAAGTTGATTCGATTTTTTTGGTTATCGTTTTCGGATTCGTGTTGTGTCTTGAATTGGTTTTGTTGTTTTGATTTTAAAAAATATTTAAAAGGAATATTTATTCCTTTTAGATATTTTAGTTCTTTAAAAAATATTTAAAAGGAAATTTAATTCCTTTTAGGTATTTTAACGTTTTCTCATAAATAGGTTTTCTTACTTCATAATACCTCGCAAACGTAAGTCCAGCCTTTCAAGAGTATTTTCTCAAAGACAAGCGAAAAGATTAGCTCGATCGTTAGAATCTTTAGAAGATGCTGAACTGAGAAGGCAAGAACAAGCAGAGCGTCAGGCTGCTTTAAGGCATCTGAGACACCTTCTCAACGTCAGCAAAGGCATCTTGAACAGACAGAGCATCAGGCTGCTTTAAGAGCTTCCGAAACACCTTCTCAAAATCAGGAAGGCGTCTTGAACAGGCAGGCGTCAAGCTACTTTAAGAGCTTCTGAAACACCTTCTCAAAGTCAACGAGGCGTCTTGAACAGGCAGGCGTCAAGCTACTTTAAGAGCTACTGAAACACCTGCTCAAAGTCAGCAAGGCGTCTTGAACAGGCAGCGTCAAGCTACTTTAAGAGCTACTGAAACACCTGATCAAAGTCAGCAAAGGCGTCTTGAACAGGCAGAGCGTCAATCTACTTTAGAGCTACTGAAACACCTGCTCAAAGTCAGCAAAGGCTATTCGAACAAGCGGAACGTCAGGCCGCCTTAAGAGCCGCGGAAACACCTGATGAAACTCAACACAGACTCATTGAGCAAGCTGAACGTTAATCTACTATAAGGCATCTGAAACACCAGAACAGACACAGGCGCGAAGAGATGCAAAAGCACAGCTCAAGCTGAACGACGACAAAATTTTCAAAGAAACAATTGGTCGGTTTTAATGACGCAGCATTCAATTATGATCCGTTGATTGATTATAAAAATCACAGGTTAGTTGTTATCGGACTGATGGACAAGGCGTGTCGATTTTGCAGCGCTTTAAAATGGAAACATGAGACCGCAGGCATGTGCTGTTCAATGGCAAAGTGTCTCTTCCGTTACTTGGGGAACCAGAAGAACCTTTGAAAAGTCTCTTATTATATGATGCTACTGAGTCACGGCGCTTTTAAACAGGATCCGGAAATATAACACATGCTTTCAAATGACGTCCTTCGGGTTGACCGAAATAATAATGCCGGGATTTTTGCCTACATTTACGGTGCAAGGGCAAATTTATCATAGAATAGGTTCACTTTTTCCAGCTGAAAACAAACAGCATAAATTTTTACAAATATATTTTATGGGTGACGAAGAAATATAGGTAGACCGTCGCTGCCAATTTATCCAGGGAGTTGAGAGAGACACAGTGTTCAAAATCCAAAGATTCTTGCATGAACGTAACATTTTAGTCAAAATATTTAAAACTGCTTTAGAAAACCTACCTGAAGAGGATTATAAAGTCGTCATTCACGCAGATCGGACCCCTCGAGGAGAGCATGAAAGGCGCTACAATGCACCTTTGATAAACGAAATAGCAGCCGTAATTAGTGGTGATCAATTTCTTCACGAGACATTGTCTTGCGAGCACGTGATTATACGTTGCAACGGGTAGCCGATACACACAAGTTTTATGACGCTCTGCAATACCGATTGATTTATTGCAAAGGACAAGAGGTTATTATTTTCAAATTCACTCATTCTTGGTCACAAAGCCTGCTCCGAACAAAAGTATCATGTATGGATTTTATACGTATCATATGATGTTGCGAGAAAATGATTTTAACCTCTTAGCCCGGTGTAGACAAATATTTCATCAATTTTTGATAGACATGTATGTGAAGGTAGAAAGTGAACGTCTCCGTTATATATCTTTAAATCAAAAATAGCTGCGCGTTAAATTATATATATTTACAAGATGCAGTTTCTAGCGACGCCAATGTAAACCCCAGAGATTTAGGTAAAATGGTAATTCTGCCCTCATCATTCGTTAACAGTCCCCACTACCTACATGAGTACACACAAGACGCATTTGCCTATGTACGAACTTATGGAAGACCTGATCTTTTGTTACTTTCACTTGCAATCCCACATGGAAAGAAATAACCGAGGAGCTAATGCCGGGCCAAAAAGTACTGACAGACACGATTTAGTTGCTAGAGTATTTAGATTAAAATTACAAAAATTAATGTATGTAATTAACAAAGGGAAAATTTTCGGAGAGGTGCAGTGCTTCATGTATTCAATTGAAAGGCAAAAGAGGATTACCGCATGCCCACATTCTAATATGGCTTAAAAAGTTGCGGCCCAGCCAAATAGACGACATAATAAGCGCCGATTCCGGATGCTGAGTAAGATAAAGAATTGTATGATACCATCGTCCGAAATATGATTCACGGTCCATGTGGAGTACGAAATTCAATATCGCCATGCACGAAAGAAGGAAAATGTACAAAAATTACCTAAACAGCTATTAAAGAAAAAGTGCACAATGACAATGGCTACCTTTTATACAGACGCAGAGCTCCCGAAGATGGTGGCAGGAAAGTGACAGATGCCCTTGGTCGTGTATACCGTCCATGTAACTAATTTTGAATGTTTCTGTTTACGATTGCTGCTGCACCATGTTCGGGGTCCTACAGGATATAAAGACCTTAAAACTGTCAACGGTCAGGAATGCGCAACTTATAGAAGCATGTGACTCTGCATCTTTTAAAACGATAATCACTGGAATGAAACCATGGAGGAAGCTGTGCAGTGCAGTCACCAGCCAAAATTAGCGATCTTTATGCAACTCTCATATCATCTTGCGGGCTATCTAATGCACATAAATTGTGGGACAAATATAAAGTACATGGTGGAAGATATTTTGCGAAGGTTACAGCAGACACACGCGAACATGACATACAATGAACACATTTATAATGAAGCACTTGGAAAACTGAAGATAAAGTAATGGAAATGGTAGGCAAAAATTAAGCGACTTTGGAATGATAAGCCCTCAGCGAACAACCGAAAATGAACTAAATTATGAAATTATACGTGAAACGAACTACGATATACCTGCTTTGCAGCAGCAAGTAGCCAATTTGTACCCGCTTGCTTCCCGAATAAAACGAGTTTTTGACAAAGTATTAGGACAAATTGAATCTGGAAATGGTGCACTTTTCTTTTAGATGCCCCTGGAGGAACTGGGAAGACATTTTGTTAAATTTATTATAAGCGCAAGTACGGAAAGATAAAAACATTGCTGTGGCCGTAGCTTCCTCCGGTATAGCTGCCACACTGCTAAGCAGGGCCGCATTGCACATTCTGTTTTAAAACTCCTCTAAATCCAGCCCAGTAAGAATCGCCGATCTGCAACTTTAGCAAAAATAGTGCACGAGGTATAATGCTACGACAATGCAAACTTTTAGTGTGGGACGAAAGTACAATGTCGCATAAAAAGATGTAAAGCACTAAATCGACGCACCAGGATTTGCGCAGCAATACCGATGTAATGGGAGAATGGTGGTTTTACTGGCTGGTGACTTTCGCCAAACTTTACCTGTCATTCAAAGGCACCTGCAGATGAAATTAAAGCGTGCCTAAAGTCGTCAATTTTATGGAACAAGGTGACAAAATTCAGTTTAACTACGAATATGAGTGCATTTGTATAATGATATCATTGCTGGAAACTATGCTGACACACTATTAAAAATTGGCAATGGGCGGTTGAAACGGATGCTGAGGGCTGCGTTAAATTGACGAGAGATTTTGTAATTTAGTACAAGTCATTCCGAATTAATTGCGAGCGTTAATTCAGATTTAACGAACAACATGCATGAAGACAAATGTTTATGTGAAAGGGCGATTCTTGCACCAAAAATGAGAGAGTTAACAAAATAAATTCAGATATATTAAGCGAAGTAGCAGGAGAAATAACAGAGTATTTGTTAGTAGACACAGTTATGGACACAGAACAGAGCACTTCATATCCCGTAGAGTTTCTAAATTCTCTAGAGTTGTCAGGTGTGCCTCACATAGCTTCAATTAAAATTAGGCGTCCCAGTCATGCTAATGTGAAATTTAGATGCTCCTCGGTTAAATAACAGGACAAGGCTGCATGTGACACATCTTGGACGGAACATAATCAGTGCTACGATTTTGACAGGCGTAGGAAAAGGTGAAAATGTTATTATACCACGGATCCTATAATTCCCACAGATCTTCCTTTTCAATTCAAAGGTTGCAGTTCCTATTAAGCTCAGTTTTGCAATGACAATTAATAAAGCGCAAGGCAAACGTTACAGGTAGCAGGGGTCAACTTAGAAAAACCGTGCTTCTCTCATGGTCATCTGTATGTAGCATGTTCGCGTGTGTCAAATGCCCAGAATCTCCATTCTTTCCCGAATGGAAAACATATAACATTGTGTACAGTAGCGTCTTAAAATAGTGTTCAGTTAGTTTTTTCCAAAATTCCACAATCAATTAATCAAATTCCCACAGATCTTCCCTTTCAATTCAAAATTTCCTATTTAGCTCAGTTTCTTTTCAATTCCAAATGCTGCACCTCTGACGGACCTATTAAGCTCAGTTTCCTTTCAACTCAAAGGCTGCATCTCTGACGGATCTTTTATTTGGCTCAGTTTCCTTTCAATTCAGAAAACTGCATCTCTGACGAATCAATTTAGCTCAGTTTCTTTTCAAAGTCTGCATCCCTGACGGATAATTATGCTCAGTTTCCTTTAATTAACAAAATATCCCATTTCCATTTGGAATAAACAGGCTATTTTCATGCTTTCCTATACGCTGCGTTTCAAAACATTTAAATAGGCAGACGAATCAATTTGCTCAGTTTCCTTTTAATGGCTGCATCTCTGACAAATCTATAAAACTCACTTTTCTTTCAATTCAAAAAGCAATGGATAGTTCATTTCCCAGTGACCATGCGGGCGAAGCCGCGGTTATTGTTACCGTGTGTACCGTAAAGAAATATGGAAGAAAATAAATTAAATAATTAAAAAAAAATTTTGTACAACCAACTTCAATATTAATTATTAAAATAACTCAAAACTATTTACCCATTCCTCGTGTGACTGCCTTTGAGGACACTTGTGTATAACTTTTCTGCGTTAATTAGTTTATAATGTGCATGCTATAATCACCCTACCTGTATAACGATTACTGCTAATGCTGTGTGCGTAAGTGCAGTGCAATTTCAAATATATTTTTTCGCCGCTGTTTCGGTCTCGTTCTCGCTCCGCTGCTCGCGGTCATAACTGAGGGTGCCTCACTCCCGCCTGAAGAGTCGAATTCTTATTTTTCATCCCGTCTCCACTCATCGTGACTTGTTGTCATCGTAAGCAATGAACACCTGCAACGCGTATCCGATCAAAGTCTCCTCGAACCCCTGATTTATCTAATATGTCGGTAGATATGGAATCCCACGTTAACTTGCGCAAAAGGAAACAAATGGAATGCGAAGACCATGGAATGTTTGCAATCTTTGAGCAAAGGATGGAACAGCAAATGAAACTTTTGAATGACAGCAACTAATTGTATCAATACCGCTGTCAACTCTGCAATTACCGAACAACTATCACATGTTACTTCGAACTTGTGTGAAATGAATTTAATCTTACAAAACTTACTGAGGATAACTCAAAATGAATAAATCACTCGGAAACCAGTGCACGTCTATCCGAAATGGAAATATCTCTCAGTACATCTATACAAACGCAGGATATATTGGAGGGTAGATTGCAAGCATGTAAGAGTGTCACTTCTCAATCTACAGAATTGTCCACACAAGTTCGATCCTTTGAGATCAAAATGGACGATGTTGAACAACAAGCTAGACTAAACAACCTTGAGATTACTGGCATCCATGAAAAACACGAGAGGATTTGTCATTGCATTTCCGTAATATAACTAATTACTTGTGAATCGAACTATCAGCAAATGACGTAATTTACATAACGAGGATTCGTCCGTTTAAGGTGGTTCTCAGTTGTCCCAAGGCAATCGTAGTGAAGCTGAGAATGCCTGCGATTCTATCCTTGCAGCGGTGCGTGCTAGGAAACTTAGACTTAGACTCTTGAAATCGGCTTTCCTGACGAGGGGTCCAAAATATACTTAAATGAACACTTAACACCGTCTAACAAACTAATCTTAAAAATACTAAATTAAAATGAAGTCTGCCCTATACCAATATTTGTGGGTTCGTGATGGAAAAATCTTCGTCAGGAAAAACGATACACTCACTTTTACGTATTAAAGACAGCTCGGATGTTTTAAAATTGTTTGACTATTTGTAAGTTTTGATCTTATCTTAGTTTGCAGCTACCAGTACTTATATATGAAAAGTGAACACACTGTGTTGTGCACAAATTTAGAGCCATAATTATCTAGGTAAGCATTATTATTTATCTGTTAACAATGATATCAATATCATAATGTATGTATGTATAACAATAAGATCATATGTTTATTTATACGTATCATTGTATAAAGTATTTTTTATTTATGTAATGTCCTTACAATATTTAGACAAAATACATAACATACTCACACACCTCACCACACATACTAATAGCCTCATAACACTATTATAACTGTTAGGAGTATGTTGTTGCAGACAAAAACGTACTTTTAAGTTTGTTTTCACTGCTCATTATTTTATTCATTGTTTGCACCGTGTTGGTTGTACGGAAGTTATTAATAAAACTTTATAGATTCATATTCATTCCTTAATAATGTCTATAGATAAATTTTATCAGAACAAAAATATATTTTATCAGAACGTACGTGGTCTCCGTACCAAATGCCTCTACTCATATAATAATATACTATCGTGTGACTATAATGTTATACTCCTTACAGAAATTAGGTTGCAAGATGATATATTTGATAACGAATTATGTGATGGAGGTTTGATATATTCCGTTGCGACAGGGACTTGGTGGCAACAAGAGTTTGGATGTGTAATGATTTTACCGTCGTGAGCTAGGTGCGACTAAGCGTGTAGATTGGGGTTGTAAATATTTTGAGTCTTTATGTGTCAGCTTGCCAGTCCGATTTCTCGGCTCAAAATACAACCTAAATATTATTCTACCTTACATACCACCAGATGAAGTTAAATTAGCTGAGCATATTAATGAATTTAGAATCAGTTTTGAGCGTTTTTATCATAAGTCACAGTCGGACTTCTTTATGATTATTGGTGATTTTAATTTGCCTTGGTTAACATGGAATACTGATGGTTGGTCTTTAATACCGATTGGCAAATCTGAGGTTCAAATAGCTGCTAATACCTTGGCTGAAGATCTGAGCTTTTTAGGTATGAATCAATTTAATTATATTCAAAATCGTTGTAATATTGTTCTCGACTTGTGTTTTTCAAACTTATATTTAGAAATAAAAAAATCAGACTCTCTTTCCAGATTAGATGATTTTCATCCTCCATTCATGGTTGATGTCACTGATCTCTCCATAAAACCTTTAAAAGAGAAATCCCACCCAAAGTATAATTTCCGGAAATATAATTATACAATCATTTAATTTTGAATAATGGTGATTGGAATGAGTTGCTATTGAATACCGCGTCAGAAGATCATGCTGTAGATTTTTATAAAATTAAACGAATGCTTTTTCTATTTGTTCCTCTTGTATCCTCTTGTAATAATTATTAGCCATGTTGGTACAGCCCTGCATTGATAAAAATTTTATGGAAAAATCTAAAGCCCACAAAAATTGAAAAATTGAAAATTCTCGAGATTATTAAAGTTTAAACTGCTTAGAGATAGACAACATCGTATACAAAAAATGTTTCGAGTACTTCACGTATAACACTGAAAAAATTTATGGAAATATGTTAAATCAAGGAGAGGACATCCACTTATCCTCAAAAATCTTTTCACAATAAGAATTACTCTAATGGGCAGGACATTTGACTCACCATTTAATAACTATTTCAAAAGCGTATTTACTGCTTCTGTTTTACCATCAAGTGAGTTTCAAAATTATTCCAATATGAGTATAGATCAGATCTCTAGAGTAAATGTATCCCGGGAAGCTGTTCTTAAGTATCTTAAAACTTTATTCAAACAAAGGCGCTGGCTATGATGGAGTGCCTGCTGTGTTCTTGAAGTCCTGCGCCTACAGCTTAAGTTACCCAATTTCTTTGCTTTTAACTGTCTCTGCATAATTCTGTTTTCCATTGTTATGGAAAAGGCGCATATAATACCTATTCATAAAAAGGCGCAAAATTTAAGATAGATAATTACCGCCCAATTTCGATTCTTAGCACTGTTGCGAAATTTTTTGAAAAACTAGTATTTGATAAAATTTATCCAATTATTAAGAAAGGTATACCTAACTCACAACATGGTTTCTTGAAGAGACACTCCACCACAGCTAATCCTGCCTGCTTCACTGAGTACGTTCTCAATCATATGGAAAATCGTGGTCAGGTTGACGTGATATACATGGATTTCGAAAAAGTTTTTGACCGTGTAAATCATGTTGTCTTGCTACAAAAGCTCCAGGTGCTCGGAATTCATGGGGATCTGCTTAGATGGGTCAATTCTTATCAAATTAATTGATCTCAGGCAGTTGTTCTCGGAGGATATAGGTCATATTTTATTACTATCCCATCTGGTGTGCCTCAAGGCTCTAGTCTTGGCCCTCTATTCCACAACGCATATATATTTGATATACATAAATTTATAAGTTAGTCCAATAACTACTTTACACCGATGATAAGAAGGTATTTCTCAATGTTCGTACTATTGAAGACTGCGAATCTATTCAAATGATCTTGCGTCTTAATATAACTATTACGTAGCTAACGGCATAAATGTGAGTATATCTAATTATCAGTGTATATCTCACCAGAAAACTGAATTCAATAGTATTTCCTATAATTTTAATGGAATTTTAATTAAGAGGGTCACAGTCGTTCGAGATTTAGGCGTACTCTTTGATGCCGGCACGACCATGCGAGATCATATCAATATTAACTAGGTGTGTTATTGTATTAACTAGGTGTATTTATAAGATTATGAAATGCAATCAGAGGGACATTCGTTATCTGCTAATATACGGAGTACTTTATGAGAAGTTATTTTATTCCGTGACACTCTTACTTTCATATTAGTAAGCAAGGAGAATATATCGTTCAATTTATTTACTTAATTATATTTTAATTACGATTAAATAAATTGAATTTTAAAAATATTTTAATTAAGATTGTGACAAGAAAGTTAATAATGACAAACGCAGACACAACTCATAAAGCTCACTCGGAGAAGCAACGAAGTGTATAGTATAGTACACACATACACAAGGGAGTCGAAAGAGGTAGCGAAGAGGGCATTACGGCATAAAAGAGCGTCATACCGTTTGCCGTCACGGCATACGAGTCGCTTTTACTGCCAAGGTACGCCAATAGATGTAACACATCAAAACTTGTCTTACATGACTGCATAAAACGTGACTACGTTCTACGAAGAAAATTGTGGTGTGACTGATGAAGGATTAAGCTAATCTCAGTCGAGAGTGACTTATATTCTGACACGGCCCAAACGCTCTTCATCGGTTCGTCTAAACATATCGGTCGCGTCCACAACCGATAGAAACGTCCGAGCAGCCGTTTTGCGTTGGATGTCAGAACGCCCAAGGTCAGCCTTTTAAGCAAGGTGCCTTACTTTTGACGATATTTTGAACGGGCTGTGTTAAAACATGTAGGTATTGTGTGTTAAAACATGATAAGATATGCAGAAAGTCGATAGCTGCAGGTGGCTCAGGACTCAGGCTCAGTGGTGCTGTGGCATTTGTGGACTTGTGTGAAGGACTGAGACATCATGATGATGATGAATAGTTTGAGATTTTTGTAGAACAAATAAAAATATTATTCATGAACGTTCATAGATTAAAAGGCTAGATGTTATTTATTTTATTGTGTAGATGGAATTACGGCATTTTGTACATTACGTAAAAATTTAGTAATACAACTCTGTAAAAGTATCGGAATATGTCAATAAAAGACCGCGTAAAGAGGTCGTTCTATTATTGCATGTTGGTAGACTGTACTGATTTAGCGCGCAAAGTTTGAGCGGATCTGTCAGAATTGTTTTAAACTACACTTTTGTTGGTATAGTTTTGAGTTATCGGCGATTTTTACAATGGAAATATTGTTGAACAAAGAGGTACTTAAATTTTGTGTTTCGAATGATATTTCTGTGGTGAACACTAAAAATGTTGCGAAATACCTACGGCGAATCGTGTATATCGAAAACAAGGGCTTATGAATGGTATAAGGCTTTTAAAGAAGGCTGAGAAGTAGTAGTAGACTTGCCTCGTTGTAGACCTTCAACCGCTACGACCAAAGAAAACATCGACAAAATCAAGCTAGTGAAAATCGACGTATGAGTCTGAGAGAGTTGGCTAGTGAGGAACATATCTTTTAAGTCCGTCCACAACATTCTCATTGACATTTTAGGTATGAAACGCGTCGCCGCTCGATAGTTCAAAAGAGATTTTGTTCAAAGAGCGCAGCAGCTGAACATGGTTTCGAGCTCTACGGATCCGACCTTTATGAAACGGTATAATAACTGGCGACGAGACATGGGTTTATGAGTACGACATAAACAAGCCAACAGTTCAGAATGGCTCTTGAAAACGAGCCGAACCCAAAACCGCGGCAAAGTCGCTCCAAAATCAAGGTGATGCTGACAGTTTTTGACTACCGTGGTGTGGTTCACTCCGAATCCTTCCAAGGAGAAACAGGAATAAAGAGATATTATTTAGGCGTCATGAAGCGTTTCGTGAGAGATCCGCCGAAACGTCCAGATTGTGGCAACAACTCATGGATGCTGCACCATGATAATGCACCATCACACACAGCCATTATAGTGAAAGAGCTTTTGAAGAAATTTCAATAAAAGTTCTCGACTAAGCACTGATTCACTGATATGGCTCCGTCTGACTTTTTTTATTTCCCAAGTTAAATTACCACTTCGAGGAAACGTTTTGAGTCAATAGAAGCCATAACAAAATTGCTGAATGAGCTAAAGGTCATACCGCAAATAGCCTATGAAATGATGGAAGACTGGGTGAAGCGTTGAGATGTTGTACAAGCGATGGGCCTACTTGAGGCGATAAAATAAATTTAGATGAATAATTTGTATTTTTTGTTTTATTGACAAATTCCGATATTTAGTACACAGAATGTAGTGAACTACTATATTATATTTAATGCTCTAGAATCTCACCTTGTACATTTCCTTCATTATAAACTACAGCAGCCGAATCTAAACGTCGCGTGACGCACGACTGTAAAATTTTGAGAAAACAAAATTTTGTGCAAAAAATGATAAATGATAAAAATGTTCATATTTCGTGGAGATTGCATGGAAGCTAGTGATATCGCTTTTGTATGTTTAAGAGGTTTACAAATTTAAGGATAATTTCCTTGATAAACTAGTACACGCTTTTCATGTATTAAATAATAACCAGCGAAGTGAGTCGGACTCGCGCATGAAGGGTTCCGTACCATCTTAATACAGGTTTCTAGTAGGGAGCCAAGAACACATGGGCAAGAGAAATACACATTCGTGAAAATTTCAATTGCCACCTATTACGGATCATGAGATACAGCCCACTGACAGACAGATGGACGGACGGACGGATGGACGGACGGACGGACGGACGGACGGACGACGGATACACTTCTTGGACACTTTTTGGAGCAGGTGGGACGCTCAACCCAGGGAGAGTGGATAAAATTTAACTGCTCTATAGAGTTCATATGCGGATAGAAAAATTACTCCATTAATTGTGCCAATTTTAGCTAAAATTATTGAACTAACCTCGCTCATAGAAGCGTTTACTGATGGTTTCTCGGTTCTCATCGCGGCTAGGGTTTACGCGTCGTTCGCGCGCCGAGCCAAGTGCTGAATTATTTTCATTTTCATTATCTCTTATACTATGCGTCAAAATAACATGCTAAAGAGAGCTTATCTTCTAATTATTGCCTTGATGATGAAGTAACTTTATTCGTATAGATTAATATATCATGCCTCATAATAACGCTTATAAATCACTTTTAATTTTAATAATTTTTGTCACAAAATACCTTATTTTGGCTTATGTATAAGGAATAGGCATATGATATCGCAGACTTCTTTTAGATGGAGTAAAGATGTATATCTTTATGGAACATTGTATTTACGTATTCACTAACCATTACGCCAGCGCCCGCAGACAAACTATTTCGGGAGCGCTTTTTCTTCTGATTTGCTTATCAAAATCAAATATTTAAGGCTAGCTGAGAAGTGTATCCTAACGCTAGTTAACCTGTACTATTTCTCATGAATCTGACTATAATAAACATCTAGCATCAAACAAAAGCATCTAGAAAATTGAAAACTGAAATATTTTATACGGCTAAATATCATATCAACAAATCGAACCTATTAAGGAAAATCGAAATTGTGAAAAGTATTTTGAAACCAGATTATTTTATATACTAAAGTTGAAAGATTTTACTGGATTGGTTTTACGTTGTGTTATTTTAGAAGATGGTTAATATTAGAAATGAGTATTATATTGTTATTTCACTCAAAAAATCATTAGGACTCAATAAATAATATTATATACTATACAAAAACATTTCATATCTCTTCAGCTCAATCAATGAACTGATTCGTGAAACAACTTGAGTCTACAGACATTCACAAGATATGAAGTGCTTATTTTTGAATCATCAGATAAATCAGTATTTGATTTTAATGCCCATTCAGAATTAAGCTTCAATAAAGACGTTAGCAATATCACAGTTTGTTCAAAATAAATGTTATAAAGATAAATAGAAAATAAATAATGGTTTAAAAAAAACTAAACACACACGCTTTTGTAGATAACCGACCTAAAAAGTAGAAAATAATTTTCAATAATGGTTTCTTATATTTACGCGAACGCTACACATTAAATGAAACTAATTTTACGGATTCTATCGCGTTTAATTTAACTTTTAATTCCCGACGTTTCGGGTGCTTTACAGCACCCATGGTCACGGGGAGGACTGAGGTGTTTTAGGTGAGGTGTTGACCTTCAGTTTTGAATATTAATTTTGGTTCGATCTACGCAGAATGAGCTTACAGTATCTTGAAGTCTTGCAGTGGTATGCTTGGGTTTGGGTTTAATTTATTAATTATAGGATCCCAGCAGATGGTAGTACCCATACGTCTTTTGTATTGGAATTAGGATGCTTTTTAATTTCAATAGCCTCGCGAATCATCCTTGGTAGGAATCTGTGTTCTTTGCGAGATTTGTGGTCTATCAAATCTAATGTAATGGCGGAGACGATCTTGAACATGTTTACAGACTGCACACTTCCCGGAACGTCGGTGCTTCAAGTCAGCTTGTTACGGACGGCGAAGGAGCCCTGCCCGTCACCCGCGATATGCGCGGGTGACGCGCACACCGCCCCGGACGTCACTTGATGCCCGCGTCCAACAAGCTCACAGCGACGCCGCGTGAGAACCTACCGACGGAGAAACCCCGCCGTGAATAAAGAAGGGCATCGAGCCGCCGGGAGCTGCGCCCCTTTCCCCTGCGCCCTTTTCCCCAAGGAGGGTCGCTTCTGATGCGGCAGATAGCCCTCCAGGCCGAAGCCAGTCCCAGGTGGTGTTTAGTAGGTAGGCACTTAGATTTTCATAGTGAGTCCCACATAACCACGCAGCCGGCTGCGTGGTATGATAAGAACACCACCTTCCTCCCCGCTTCCCGGAGGGTAACCCATTACATTGCTTCTGGGCGCAAAAACCGCCGGGAGTCATTCGATTCCCAAGCGGCAGAGAAGATATTCAAGAAAGAAGACTCAAGAAATCAAGAAGAAATAATCCTCTAGTGTCCCAATTGTAAAATAGTTAGTTATACTGCCACATTGTAAAATAGTTAATAAATAGTGTTTTAATTGTCCCACCTTTCTTTTAAACCGTCTTAAATTATACAGTCAACTCAGTAGTCAGTACTAAATTAGTCTTACTTAATAAATAATAGAAGCTATCGAAGTAGTTAAAATCAGTCGCTCTCTCTACACGAAGATACAAATATTCAGTACACTTCCACTCAACATCGCCTCACTGTTGATTTATCCCTTTCACAGCTATATGTACTTTTATGCGCTTTACCTTTTATATAAATCGAACAAAAGACTTAACTTTGGCTTAAAACATTTTACTTTATACTTTTACTTTATATTTTAATGGTACGTCAATGTCGAAAATAGGACAGCAAATTTCATTACGACATTTAACATAAAAATAAACCACGAGGTGCGTCATAGTCTTTCAACAAAACTATTCGAATATTATATGTGAGCGATAACGGAACTTTATCCCAATTCTGATGCAAAACTATTGCACTTCTGATGTTAGAAATTATTAAAATTATTTAATTAATATGATACTACTCGGTAAAAAGCCTGCTTACTATCAGGACCCAATTACATGATAACACTAAAGTACGCAAACCAACAGCATCACTACCCATCTCAATGTAACACAGGGCAACCTCTCAACACGAACTTCCTTGCCTTCACTAGTAGAATACCCCAATGGGCATAGTAACGACAATGAGACTCGTAGAATTACCGACTGATGCCTTCCAGCCGCCTGCGATACTTTATACTGCTAGATCAATTGGGAGATTACCGTTGTTTATTAATTTGTCTCATTTTATTTTTTACAGCTATACAGGATAAAGGCAAAATTTAATGTACAACGAATTTCTTTATAATATTGTTCAATTTTTAATGTCGCGAAAATTAAACCTTCAAAATACAAGTGATATATGACAATTGAAAAGCAAAAATACATAATTTATTTTAGCTTCTTTCAATTTTCTATATCTCTGTGTAAAATTAAAATAGACAACAGAAAGAGAGCCATATAATGAATTCTTATGTTTAAATTTAAATAAAATTACTTTTTATGGATTTTGTCGACTATAATAACTTATTTTATATTCCCGATTTTCACAGGGGACTGAGGTGTTCATCAATTTTGGCCATAAAATTAATAATTTTAATCTGAAGGTGTCCGTGGTTAAAAATGATATTAGGACATCAACACCTCAGTCTCCCCCGTGACCAAGGGTGCTATAAAGTAGTTTAAAATAGTAGTAAAAACCAGTTTTAATTAAAGTGATCAAATAGTCAATTTGCTATTACAAAAACCTTTACTCAATAAGTCTTTTTACAGTTGCAGATCATTGTCACTTAAAAAAATTTTTACAGTTGCAGATCATTATCGTACAGAAGGTAAGAGCAATCAATATTATGAGTGATCAAGTATATAAAAACTGAGAAGATAATAGGAGGGAGTATACCGCCTTGCGACACGCCACTTTCCACTCAGCCCAAGGTTATTTGTCATTTAACCTACGTGAACTGACTGCTGACGCCCGCAAAGATAGGATGCAAGCCAATAAGACAGTGGGCTCAAAATTAAGATGGGATAGGATGGAAAGAAGAATATCATGATCAACTGTGTTTTTCAGTTTCTCTACATTTTTTTATTATAATACATTTCGCGGATTTATGTGTAAACTTTATTTTTAATTTTTGTTTCTGCTGGAGTGATCCAAGTGTTCTTTTTTTTTGTGTAAATCCAACATTTAGCCACTTTTAATATAAGCTGTTAAATAAAAAGTATTTTTAAATTTATTCCAAAATATAAGACTTCATTTAGTTATAGATTAACCATTAACAAGTCGTTAGTTTTTCCACAAAACGTCTAAACACATTTCTCTTATTTTCTCACAAAGATGCAAATGTCATGAAAACAAAAGAACGAATCAAGTAGTAAAACATGCTTGTTCTTTAAGCATTTGGAAAACGAAGAAGTATACTTGATGTATCTTGATAGCGTTTATTTGGTAGAGCCACGTCGCTAATGTATTATGACTGCAGAACAAATGGGTCGGCACGACTTGCGAATGATAAGACTTTCAAAGATTACCAGAGTAAAATCGTAGGATGCTGCTATGCTTCGTACGGTGAGTGAAAAAACCCGCAGAGTATTTTACTGGCAACCATTTATTCTAGCTTAGCCCTTACAGGTTCTAAAACGTATGTATTTTGGTTCTTAGAGCTTCTTGATTAATAGAGCATAGATGTGGGTGTGTTTGGGCAACACAATCCACTTATCATTAGGTGGACTGGGTACTCGTTGATTACTCGTTTAAAAAATATTTTATTCTCCAAGGAAGTACATTCAAATATAAACTATTGTTTTAAGATACGAGATTTGAGATTAATAGGTTAGTATAACGGTTTAAATAGTAGCCAACCTATTACTTAAGCATCGTATATCATGTTCATATTGAAAAATTAACTGTGTATATATTTATGTGTATGTATGTGTGTATGTACAAGAAATATTTATTACTTTCTAAACCAATATTAAATATTTGATAAATATGTATTTAACTTCAGAGATTTCTCTTTTTTAATAATGTTTGCAATATCTACAATGTCTTTGTTATAATTGGAGCGGAAGTAAAACTGCACTAATTTAATAAAAGGAACATTCTGAGCCCGCGGCGCCAATTATATTTCTACCTCGGCGTCTTACTTCCGAACAAAGAACTAACATTGAAATTTGTATATAATAAGTAATTAAGTATATTTGCTTCTAATATTGTTTTTAATACAAATAAAAATCTGGTAATGAGCAAATTGTAAATGTACTTTTATTTGTTACCCAAATAATTGCATAATAATTGAACAATCAAACAAGCTTACCTGTAAGCGCCGTTCAATTGAGATTATTCCTGTTGTTTTATCGTCCGAAGATGACGAATCACAAAGGTAGCTGTCCCATTGCAGTAGAGGGCGTCACTTAAGTTTAAAATTAGTTATAATAAGGAATACACTGATTTCCGAACGCTCCCGACGCTACTACGCTTATTTATTATCTGTGATCATCATTTAGTTATCAGCCAACAAATCTGATCCCTACAACCATTAAGGAATGTAGTGGTAAACCATTACAGTGTGGGTGGGTGGGACTCATCATCTTCGGACGAGACAACAACACGAATAATCTCAATCGAACGGCGTTTATAATAGTTAATAAATATTAGTTAATCGAAGCTTGTTTGATTATTCAATTATATTTGTTGTTGTCTCGACCTCGATGATGAAAAATCACAAGGTAGATGTTGAAAGTCAGTTGTAAAATCAGATTTTATTTTTGAAAAGGAAACACTTTACTGATTTACAGCTAGCAATCAAACATAAATCAATATAGTTTGGAAAATCCAAAAGTGCACGCCTAATGGGCGTTTCATTTACTTTTGATGAAAAAAAAATTGTATTCCTGGCTTTTAAAATATATTATTTAGGTGTTTTAAATTAAGCGCTCTATTATTTTAACTAAGTGTCACCTAAAGGGAAAAATATAATAATGTTCACCAAAACAAATCGATTACATAATGTATAAAATCGATATAGGTATGTCTCTATGGTACATTTGTACTGTGTCTTTCAAGGGCTAAAAAAAATATGAAAGCGCCTTAAAATTTTAATAGCAATAAAACTTGATAATAATTTTCTTAACAAACTACGCGTACTAGGCTATTAATATGAAATAGGGAACCAGTTAATGTAATTCTGAAGCTAATAAAAAATCCGGTCTCGATACGTCATTTTTTTCGGGACTTATCGTGACCACATACAAAATCAACATCCGGAAGTCCACGTAAATTTTTTTTAACCGTTTTTTTTTTCAAAGTAGCAATATTAAATGATTTTTTTAGAAAATAGAAAATAGATTAATGCGAGTGTTTTCTTGATATACGGTTACTCATATTATTGCATAAGTGCAATGTGACTATGATAGAAGCATGTTAAGAACACTAAATTGCTTGACCTTGACGTGTCGAGAGTAATACACTACCAAATAACGATTCGCGTTATGAGGCGTGCAATAATTAACTACGAGAAAAGACGGTTTCTGCGAAACTTGTATTTTGAATAGGGCAGTTATAAATTCTTGCAAATCAACTAGAGTTATCTGTCCAACCAGCCGTCCTTCTAATCTCATTAATTGATATACCTCTCTGCCATGCTGCAGATGTTGCAGCATGTCTTGCACTGTGAGTTGAGAATGTGTTCTATGCCACTTTCTTGCAGTGTGTTTGCAAAAGGTAACCTCATGAAGGGCTGCATTCTGTTAGGTGCAGATGTTTTTAACAACTTGAGTACATAAATATAAAGTCGGGGAAAAAGTTTCTTCGTCTTTTATATACAAATTCAAGACATTTTTTTTTCAAAGTTTAATTACATTTAATTATAATATACATGTGCTATTTTGTTCAATAACTTGTTGCCATCTTGTAGGTAGTGACATAATCCCGTTGATGTAGAAATCTTGGGATTTTTGATAAAAAAATTCGACATACAGTTTTGACAGTCCTCTCTTTATGTTAACCTAACACTACCCAAAGAACTCTTAAGAGACCGAACATTTTTGTCGTAGGTGATCCACTTTTCATCACCAGTGATCAATCTTTTCAAAAATGGTTCGGTCTCATTACGTTTCAATACAGACTTGCAAATGAGTACACGATTCATTAGGTTTATTTCAGTTAGCTCGTGTGGGACCCAAATATCAAGCTTTTTTTATAGCCATACTTTTTCAAATGGGTCAAAATTGTTTTGTAATTAATCCTCAATTAAACTTTTTTTCAAAAATGGCATGGGCTTTATACGTATGAGGGCGACCAGAGCGAGCTGCATCTTTGACATCAAAATTTCCGGACTGAAAACGCTTGAACCAACTTTGTGCTACTTTTAATGACACGGCACGTTTATGGACCTAATAAACGTAACGATTTTCATGACTTAAGTCGCATTTTCCCTTTGTTGTAATAAAACTTCCGAATGTATCGAATTTTTTCGTTAGATTTCATTTCACTCATTTTAGCAAACAGAAAAACAATTGAAAAATGGCGGGAAAGTGTTTTTTTACTTTCTATTTTTCTCTTCTTAATATAATTTATTTATTGATATTAAAACTAGCCAGATACAAATAGTACAAACAAAGAGATTTTTCTTCAATTTTATACAAACAAAATACGAAGAAACTTTTTCCCCGACCTATTATTATATATCTGGTTAGGCTCGATTTAAATTTTACTTATATTAATGGCACACATTGTTTGGGCACTATGCCCAGTAGCTAAGGCTTAAAGGGTAACAGTCTTTTTAGATAACATTTCTAAGTTTCTTACATCTAGATAATTATTTTCAATATAATTCAATAGGAAACATCACATGTATGATCATATCTGGGCTGACTTGGTTTAAATCTAAAGAACCCCTTAAACAAACTTTTAATGCTAGGATCAGTTCCGATATGAGAGCCTAGCAATAATGAGATCGCTGAACGTGTTGAGTTAAGGCTGCCATAACACATACCTGCTTTAAATTTTTCTGTAGATTCTATCTTCAATCGTACTGGCCTTTGATACATTGACTTGTTTATTATGACAATATTCTACCCAAACCTTGATGCATGAAGAATATTATTTTAGTGTGTTATTCTGGAATTGCACAATGTAAGTAATTGTCTATGAGGTTTAAATATAAGGGCTTTTTAATAATAGTTTTGAAAGAGAGGAAATCATGGCTGTGTTCATAATTTGGTACAACCATAACACCTATGATTTTATCTATTATGATTTGCTCTATTGTTTTGGAATCATTGAAAATGGAGGAAAGCTTAAAAATATATTAGATCAACAAAATTTGAATGCATCAACTTTAAAGGCATCAGGATCAGGATACCAGAGGCATATACTTTACACTTAGAATTTGTTCGTGAGGCAAACAAGCCAATTTCTGGCATCAAAATTCCTTACAATATCATTGAAGTATTTATTACCAAGTTACCATTTTGTGTGACCTATATCTTTCGTAACAGAAAATCTGCAACAACATTATCTTTTGTATTGATGTAAGCAAAACCCATAACCTATGTGCTTCACACCACTGCCAAATTAACTTTTAACACTGTGTAAATGTTTGTATTGTATCCCACCTAAGCGATTAATGAAATGGCAGTGGTACTTATCAATTCTTAGCAATATCTCACAATAATACAAATCTTTTGAAAAACTTTTTAAGCCTAAAAATGTAGCTTGGAGCTCTAATGTGTTGACTTGGAGTTTTGATTCTTCGCCAGTCCATGGACCTCTAGCTGTTTTTTGCCCACAACTTGTTCCCCAAACTTTTAGCAGTGCATCGGTCTCAATTTCTATGATATAATTATTTTTCCTGATAGGACAGACTGCTGAAGTTAGATTTGTATGCCACCATTTAATACCTGCTTGACAAATATCAGGTAATGATATGATAGTCTCAAAACTATTATTATTTGAATTAAGAGCTAAATTTTTATCCTTTCTAAATGCTTTGTGTATAACATACCATACTTGACAGCTGCACAAAGTGAAACTAAGGTTCTATTACTTGTGCTAAAAATCTAATTGATAAACTGTACTTTAGCTTTAAAAGTAAACGCATACATCTCAGCCTTTTATCCTGAAATTCTATTGAAATATTCATATGTTTAATATTAAAGATTTAGCCTAATATTTTGCATTCTCGTTTAGGTGTGGGATTTTTTTATAATTGACAACAAACCTAGACTTTCAAAAGGTTTAAAATATAATTTATATTATCTGTGCATTTTTGTGTGTATCAGCTATAATACAATTCATCAAGGTACTATACTATTCTTAAACTTCTTTTTTATTACTTTAAGCATAGGCTTAAATATTTTGTAAATATAAATGGGGCTGTTCACGACTAAAGGTAACACAGTAAATTGATATAATTTTTCCTCAAAATTGAAGCGAGAAGAGTTTTGTATATCTATCATATAATAACATTTTTAAATCATAAGAAGCTAAATAATTATCCTTTTGTATTAATTTTCAGACTGTACGATATTCTTCTAAGGAGCATTTTAATGCTCCGGAACCATAAATTTGATATGTTTTTAAGATTTGGTATAAATCTATGTTCTCTATTAAATTTTTCACTAAATAATTGGTGAACAAATTTGGCCTAAAATTGGTTCATTTCTTTACCTTTAATATTCAACAAGTGGTGAACTTCTTTCCTAATAAAAACAATCTCAAACTGGGAAAAAATATTAATAAGCGGTAAATCTTTCTGTGAAGGTACCTCAATAAAGTTTTTGGTATAACCGGACAGGACAAGATCACTGCACCTTTAGTTAATGTTTTCCATTTATGTAGGAAATAAGTTAATCTGCCCACCTGTTGGGTTACTTACTGTGATTGCACTGTAACGTGCATTTTCTTGTTTTCCTGTCGGGTTGCTTTCTTCTTCACCACTCTACTGTGTTGCTTGTTCCCACCCAACTGTTTGTTGTTGATGTACTTTTTGTAAGTTTGCTGTGTAGGGAACCACCAGTTTAAAGATGTTTGTGAATTATTATGATTCAATTTGGCTTTGGAGTTTTGAGTCTTCGACAAATCTTGTGAAGACCTTTGAACTGCTTTTGTGGTTTTTATTCTTTCTATGAGTGTCTTGCCAAATAGTAATTCATCAGGGTCACCCTTTAATGAAGCTCTCATGTCACTGTTGATGACATTTTGGATTTACGTTCGTCTGTACTTTTTCTCCTTGTGAAGAACTTCGCACAACATAGGCAGCCTCATTAATATTTTGTGCCATCCGCTTTGTACCTTTTGTCAAAAACATTAAAGCCCACAGCCTATAGCTGCTAATGCAGCTGAGTTAAGACAAGCATCCAGTGTTGAGTAATTTATGATTGAACAAGAGACCCATTTTCCCTCTTGCTCAACATTTACCAAGGCCGTTAAGACTTCGACATCAAGAATCAATTCAGGTACTTCTAATATTATTGCTGTGTCTTGAAGGGCTGTAATTCTTGTGGTAAAGGTACTTCATCATCTGCCTGTAAAAAACCTGCACATATTATGTATTGACCCAAATTGTAAGTATCGCTTATTTTGTATTCCATGCTATCATATATTTTAAGATTATAACAACAACATAGACAACAAGATGGTTAAAATTTAGAATCGTTGCAAGAATTGGGTTAGTAAAGTGTTTTATTTGGTAGAGGTTTGGTCCCCGATTATAACAATACTACTCGCATTAAAAGGAACTCAAAAATCGAGAAAAAAAAAACTATTATAACCTTTTAAAATTTAGAATCGTTTGGCAGGAGGGGCAGGGAGGGTGATGGAGACACTCACCCCGGACACCTCCCATCAAAAGTAATACACCGTTCTTGAGAAAATCATAAAAAACTCCCATAGACCTAACCTCAAAATGATAACATTAATCGGCTCCGGTAGGAGAGGACTGTAATTTCTTAGTGCTCTAGTATTTCTGGGCGGTAAAAAATAAACCACGGAGGCAGTGGCGGGGCAAGCGCAACGTAGCTGAACAACATACTTGCAATTTTCAAACTACAATAAAACATAACATTTCTATAACTCATTGATAAGTATACTATTCCGGAAACTTATTGATCAACCTAGTGCAAGTTCTCTCTATTATCAAGCAATTTTTTTTATTAACTCTTTGAGTACACGGGTGGGTTTTGTACACTAACCGGGCCAGTGAAAACGTTTTTAATTAATTCTGTTCCTTTTTCATTCAGGTGACATATTAAATATTAAGCTTTTATGTGCCTTTATAATTATAAAGAACCTTATTTCATAACATTAACATCGTAATGAATGTTGCCAATTTAAAAATATAGCCACTACCGATACTACGGTATATTGAGTCTAATGACTCTGGCGCGATGTGACGTTGTTGATAAAATACACACGTGTTATATGGATGCCCTTAAAATCGCGAACTGCGCGGCAACCTCATATTTGCACACAACATACGTCGATTAAATGGAAAAGTGTCATTTCTCAAAATTTGTTGAAATAAGTTGTTATCTAAAACGATTTTAAATTTCCCGCTTTTATATGGAAAATGACAGTTCATTAATCTATACTTCAGTCGCTATTGTCAAAAGTGTCATTATGTAATCTATGGTTATCCGCTATTTTGTTTGATTAATGTCACTCTGCCATTTGCAACGGACACGAAGTGAATCCACGTACGTTTGTTGAAAAGTGACATTTCTCAAAAGTGGTTTGGAAGCGATTACAAAAGGTAAATTATTTTTATGGAATAATGTTATATTTCGAAATGACGTTTATTTATTAAAATCCTAAACTTTCTTCGTGGTCATAATTTTGTAGAAGCGTATTTTTTGACATGTGACAGGTTTTGAAAAATTAAAAAGCATAACCATTATGAATGTTTCAGACATATGACATTTCTACATATTTTTGCATATTAGCATAATACTTATTCTAAAAATGTTACAATTTTAAATATGACTGTAAATGTTCAGATATTTGATTTATTGTGTTAATTATCTAAAATGACTTTTTCTATGGATTAATCTATTTTTTTTTTGTCAGTGAATAATCTTCAAATACCTACTAAGCCGATTTCAATAATACTTTCAGAGTTTGTCACGTGTTTTGGACTGGATTGGACTTACTCAATTATTATTTTTTAGGATGAATCGAGGCGCAAAATTTTGAAAATGGTTATATCTAACGAAATTAATGAAGAAAATCCAAGACCACCGTATAAAACGACTCCACCTAAACATCTTCTGGATTGATAGAACTTACTTCACATTTAGAGCCAATTCAAGCGCATTCTTCTGCAATAGAAAATAAAGATCCACAATCCAAGCTTCTTCATCTAAAATATGTGACTTAATCGACATGGAGCAGAACCGTTAAAATTAAAACGCATACAAAGTCCTTTAATTAGTTTAAATAGCAATATTGAATTCTCTTTCTAATAATGATTTTTGAACTCAGAGATTATGCTCGATATGGAATAATCAACCTGGACCGAGCAGAATCGATGTGGAATATGTTGAAAGCGATCCAGAGTCAATAGAAAGTGCTAACATCCTACTATCTTACCATCCACTATCATCTTTTAACAAAATAATACCAGAATCAAATGATGATGATAGTTCTTCTAACTCTGAATACCCCGATAGTCAAAAGATTTTCGTCTGACGACATACATAATGACCTGATTTCTTGTACGAGGATCTGGCACTTTCCTCAACATCTTCGGAAGACAGAAACAGTTGCAACAAATGAAAGCAACCAGAAATAGTTGAAGTTGAACAAGAAAAACCAAAAAGGAAAAAAGAAAAGCTATACCTGAAGAATGGAGAAAAATAAAGCTAAACTATTGAGAAACGCTGGAAAACATGTATCTACATCTAAGTCAAAAAAAAACAATGAAAAAAATAAAAACAAGCATGTTCTGATAGGTGTAAGCTCAAGTGTTCTGACAAAATTAGTGAGGAAAAGCGTCGATTGATTTTCGTAAGTTACTGGATGTTGGAAGATTTGAAAAAACAGCGTCAATTTATTAATAAACATGTAACTGCGATAAACCCAAATATCGTTATATTCGCGAGGAAGTACAAGAAAAGACTATAACCATGCATTTTATTTTGAAATAGACAGAGAACAAATACACAGTTTGTAAGACATTTTTAAAATACATTAGGTATATCTGACAGACCAATAAGAACGGTAATATCTATAAAACTCTAAATTGGAGGTTTTTGAAAGATGAAAAAGAGAGCATGTAGAGACCACAAAAGCTTGATACTGCTATTATAAATGGAATAAGAGCGCATATTAATTCTATTCCTAGAATAGATAGTCATCTGTCGAGCTAGTAGCAGTCAGTACATTGAAGGAGTTTGTCTATGCGCAATTACATAGAGATTATGTTGCAAAATGTCAAGTGAAAAAGGTTCCTCACGCTGACTATCAAATATATTACAATATATTTACCAAAGATTACAATATTTCATTTTGGTCTCCCAAGAAGGACCAATGTGATTGTGCAGCGTACAACAACATGAAGATAAAAGAGCCTTTAAAGCCAACTATGACTCTCATCTTGAAAAGAACTAGTGAGAGAAAAAGTTAGATAAAGAAAATTCTAATGAAAATTTATACAGCTGTCTATGATTTACAGTCCGTAATGCCATGCCGAGAGGTGACGTTTCTAATTTTTATTATATTTCAAAACTTAATGTTCTGAACTTTACCATTTACGAACTTGGATCAAAGACGTAAATTGCTATGTCTGGCATGAGGGAAGGTTCAAGAGGCGTAAATGAAATAGGGTCTTGCGTCTTTGGTTATCTAAAAAGCCTGCAGGATAAAATCAATGAAGATTTTGAAGTTGTATTTGCGATAATTGTTGTGGACAAAAAAAATAAGTATATGATTGCCATGTATATTTATGCTGTGAACAATTTAGAAAATTTAAAGTCGATGCACAAATTCTAATAAAAGGACACTCTAAAAAAGGAATTAGATTGCATGCTACAATTGAACGTAATATTTCAAGATCTTTAAAATCAGCACCCATTTATGTGCGGAGCAATATATTACTTTGATCAGGACAGCTAAAAAAAACCCGTACAGTGTCCATGAACTAAACCACGAGGACTTCTTTGACATTAAGAAAATTGCTGACAGTATTGGACCAATTATACAATGAACGAAGATAAAGAAAAGATAAGATGGGAGATATAAAGTTATAAGAGTAGAAAAGCAGTTTAATGACAGATTTTTTCAAGTCTTCATATAAGGAAAATTGTTTTAAGACTGTCGTGATCAAAACTCGGTCAAGCAAGAAAAATAAAACTTGTCTCCACAATTACAACCACTATACTCAGAAACTGACTGTGTCTAATAATAAAAAGCAGAGTATACTTATTAGTAAATAAAATATCATTTGGGTTTTATAAAAGCTTTATGAAAATCTGTAAAATGACAAACGTTTTGAATGTTTTATTTTCTATTTTGATTTATTTTATCCTATAAATTTTATTAAGAGTTTAAAATTGCATAGAATTTGTGTTTCTTGTGTTCGGATAAATTTTACTAAAGATTGAGAAGTTTACAAAATGCTTTGTTTGGTTTTAATACTTTTGTTATGATACTTTACAGGTTAGCCATTGTAAATGGTTTCTATAAAAATACCTGTCATAAAAATTATATTATTTAGATTTTTATAAAGTACTTAAAAATTAATTTATATCTTAAGTATATATTACCTTTTCTATGTTATTATAAGTAGACTTAAGTTCGAACTGATTGATCTCAATATTATTACCATTCCTAATCTAAGAAGTACGTCTCTTGGAACAAAAGTTTTCTATTGATTGTTATTTTATAATATTTCTCAGTAAAATTATTATTTTATAGTACCTCATTTAATGAAAACTAGATTTTCATAAATAAAACTTCTTTACTGCTACAGTGGTGTTTAATTTTATAAAGTACAACCTACATATTTTTTTTTTATTTATGTGGAAAATGACACTTCTAATTGTAAATGGCATGTTTTGGTATATTATTAAAATTAAGTAGACACTCTTAATGAGCATTTAATACCTTTCGAATGATACATAAAACTTTTATGTTAAAATTCAACATAAGATCGGAGAATAAATTAAAGAAATAAATAAACTTAAAATGTTTGTAGTGTATAATTTGCTCTTTTCTAATAATGTCACTTTTCCGTTTAATCGACAGTTACAACATTGTTTTGCTGACTTGATGGGAAATGCGGCCGCCATGGATTCACAATGACGCACGTGGTATCAGCTGACACAGCATTATATTAGGTCCTTACATATGAAATTAGCGTTTTGTTGTACTGATCACTTTGATCTGAAATATCTCTCTTGGTTAATAATTCCAAATTCAAATTTATAAATGCATTAAGCTGGTATATTTGAGTTTTGAAAACAGTCATTCATTGGTTCTTTCCTGATAATTTTATTCTTTGGCGTCGCTTATTACAAACAATGGAAAACATGAAATATCGGTATATTTACGAGTAAGAGTTCTACCGTGGCACCAGTGCTGCAGAAACAGCTCGAAGGATTAATGATGTGTACGGCGCTGGTGTCGCAAAAGAAAGTACGGTACGTTTTGGTTTCAACGTTTTCGTTCTGGAAATTTAGAACCAACCCGTGGACGGCCGGAAACCAAAGTGGAAAATGACGAATTAAAGGCTATTGTGGAAGCGGATCCATCACAAAGCACTTCAGAGATAGCTCCAGGCGTCAGGGTAAGTGACAAAACTGTATTAATCCGTGTTAAATAAAAACGTGTCTCAAAACCAATATCATGGGCCCAAGCCTATGAGCGGAGTAAGTCATTACGTTACTAGGAAAAACCTATAATTAATCAATTAACCGATCAAATTGGCGTATGGAAATATTCCATCTTCGAATTATTTCAAAACAAAAGAAATGAATTTAAATGAATGCAACAGTTATGGTGATTATTACTATCCTGAATGTTATTTCTATGAACCTTATAAATATTATTACCCCGAAAATGAATTTTGTTATAATGAGATGCTTTATTATTCGGTCGAGTCGGGTTATGATGTAGCAAATGGGGCCATCCGGCTACTCTGACGAGCCTCAGACATCAACTTGCTCTGCCGAAGACCAGGATTTTCAGATGCGCGTTAAGTCGCAGTGTTTTAATCGCACCTCAACCTACTGTCGCTGATATTACTTGATACGTATACCCGTGTTTTCACAAATTTAACAGTACACTAAATTTCACCAACCACTGCTGGCCGCACCTCGTTCTGCTGGCTAGAACTAGGTGTATTTCACTCCGGCTTTAGCCGTAACTTATATATATCGAAAAACGCGGACCTGTCGCTAAAATACCTTAAAGACGTCCCTAAAAGTACCCAATTGTTTCAAGTTGCTTTGGCCCAACTGCTCCTTTGATAACGGCCCAGGGAACTATTCAGGGGTAATACCTGAGAGCCTTGATGATGGTCCTGGATTACTACCATTTCGACTTGGATCGACAAAGTTAAGCACTACCATACATTCCTGCAGTTTATACAACTTAAGGACATTAGCTATAAAATAGAATTATTACAAGTACAATTAGCAGAATTCAAACTTCAGTTGAAAAATGATACTTACGTACTGTACGAACTTGAAATAAAATATTTGTCTTCTAAATTACTAAAAATTACAAAGCAACTAGAAAATTTACAGCCAACACGAGTAAAAAGAAGTTTCATAGATGAATTAGGTCCAATGTTAAGACTATCACGGAAACTTAGATTACTCAGACACTATAAGGTATGATAATGCTATCAAAATTCTTCAGGATAATAATAATAAACTTACCAGTCAATTCAATACACATATAAGCTTAAATAACAAATGGATGGCCTTCGAAATTAATGACTAAATTAATTGAAAATCAAATAAAAATAAATGAAACTCTCAAAATTATTTTAGATTCAGATGCTTACAGAGATTCGAGTCTTATAAAATACGCTAAGTTTGCCCAATATTTAGCTATTATAACGGAAAACATAGACGACATATTAGACGAGCTGATTCGGATCGAAAATTTGTTAGTCTTCATTCGTTCCTCAAGTACTCACCACTCAATGTTAAGTGTTAAGGTTCTTAGTAGCATGATTCATAAATTAGTCTCTATATACAGTAAAGAACGTATATTAGAATTAGAACCTAGAGAATATTATGATATAATAAAGCCTGGCATTTATTATTCGGAAATAAAATAATCATTACCTTTAAATTACCTATATTCGCCCTAGAAACTCATGACCTATATAAACTGTGTGTGGATCCTAATAAATGCCGACAGGCTCTCATCCCTCGTTATCCATTGATAGCAACAAACAGGAAAGGTTATGTGTATATAGAGGCTGAATGCCGGAAGTACAGTCACTGGTACCTCTGTAGTGAGAAGATGAACCACTAGCTTCAACAGCATTCAGATTGCGCAAGAACTCATCAACAATCAATCCCTAAGCGCGACCTGCCAGATGACCACCATCACCCTGTCCAGAACAGCTTTATAAGAACTTGATGAGAAACATTACGTTTAGTCATTCCTTAACGCCACGAAGATACATACTTGGTGCGGACGAGAGGATTATAAGATCTTAAATGGTATTTACCTGGTTACCCTCCCAATGAACTGCTTTCTGTATGCAAAGTTTACCATCACTAACATCAACGACCGTATGGAAGGTAGCCTTTGAAAATCACGAAGCTTACCTATAACCCAGCTACTCATCTGGATAACTCGTATCATGTACATCTCAAAGCTATTGACTTAAAGAGATTACATGAAATTCAACATAATCTGATGTCTCTACCAACTTTACAAGTTGACCAAGTTTCGTCGAAATATCTATACCATATGACGATCCCACTTTACACTATAATGATAGCAAGTATACTCGTACTTACGCCTTGTAACTTTAGAACGTTACGGACTATTGCAGTGGACTAGAAAAGCGTCGCAATCCCCATCCAAGGAAGACATCTACGCGAAACCTGGAGAATCTGAACCACAGAAGACAGCAATATTTCATCATATCAAGACTCAGAATAGTTGCTGTTCTCAGGGGGGAGGTGTTATAAGGATGCCCCCTTACAAAATCGCGAACTACGCGGCAACCTCATATTCCCATACAATATTACAACATTGTTTCAACGAAGCAGTTTCGCTGACTTGATGGGAAACTCAGTCGCCGTGGACAATGACGAACGCGGTGTCAACCGATATAATACCTTACCAGAAACCTAATGCTGCGAGGAAATTCTGCAGACTTGATGGGAAATGCGACCACCGTGGATTCACAATGACGCACGCGGTGTCAGCCTTATGTATAATACTGACAGCATTATATATACGAAACTCAACAATGCCACTTAACTTCGTTTCAAGCATCGAACAAGCGTATCCTTAATTAGTATTAGTTCTTTTATAATTCCTTTAAATTAAATTTATTAAAAGTAATTCGGTCTTTTTGGGTCCTCCGGCGGTGACATCCATAATTCACGACATAATAATAGAATGCTGTTTAAATGATATCCCGTTAGACAAATCACATAAATCTAAAAGATTAATCATTAGCCTGTAATAGTCCGCATCTGAACATAGGCTTCTACCGTTGTATGAAGTCATCATCATCATCTGTACAGCCCTTCAGAAGTACACTGCTGAACATAGAACTTTTCTAAGGAATTGACGATCACCAAACCGGAAGCGACTTTGTCACAACTATCCATGAGCGGTCTGGTTATTTCACGCCTAAAAATTGATTTTTCATTCTTAATCGACGATAAATGTAGATGTTTATGGGCTTCAGAATTTATTTATCATAAGATGGATTTTATGTCATCCTGTGTGTATTATATCTAAAATTAAATAAAACATTATTTGTTTCATTGTAACAGACATAATATATCTTCTAGTAGAAAATACTCTGATGTATGTTACGCCACTAACACGCCTCTTATGTTTTATAGAAAATTGCCGCAGTAACCGATATAAAGCCCTGTTACATCGTAAATCTTAACGTGTCGCTTTTATCGAAGAAAAAAGCAAGATTGATGACGCAGGTGTGAATTAGTTTGAGGATTTACTTTTGTTTTAATGTTGATAAGATATTATTATAATATTAACGACTGTATTTACGATCGACACAACGTTAGATGTTAACTTCCGAATACTTTCTGATGCTATCAATTGACAAAAAATGTTATAGTGCTACAAATTTATGAGATCCTCTAAGAATTCTCTCAGAAATGATAAGAGATTTGTGCTTCGTAGTGGGACGTATATAACAGCTATTAACTTTTTTTTACTTTTACATAACAAGTATGAATTAACACACAGATACAGATACCCGCCTCGCAAGGACAAGACTGTTTACGAGTAAATCTGACTCGCATCAACTAAAGCCGCATATTGGCAGGGCAAGATTTTTCTCTAACTTGAATTCGATTACGATCGGGGATACAATTATTGTCTGATTATTTTTCTGGAGCTTTACTTTTGCAATCTTGCAAAACCTCATAAAGAAGAAATAAAAACATTTTAAGGGGTAGTGGCGATGGTGTCGTCAGGTGCCACTTCCATCAATATGTTTTAAATGGATAGCTTCTATACGCGTCACAGTTGAGTGACGCGTATAGAAGCTAGCCAGGTGCCGGGATGGTTTACTCAAGTTTGCAAAACGAACTTGAACTTAGAATTATTTTATTTAACACTTTCACTGTCCGGTTTGCAGACACAATAGTAAGACAATAGGAATGACCTATATGTACAGCGGGACAGCGAAAGGGTTAATAAAGCCTTCGATCAGTTACTTGTGGGTCTTATCTTAATCATCGAACATAAAATACCGGTCCGAACAGGCGGGACACACATACAACACAGGCCTCGGACAGGAGACACCTGGATCCATTGACATTCCCGCATGTCTTACCAGTCCTCCACCCATCTAGTGGTCGGACATATTTACCAGTGGTCGACAGCCCTATTGACCATAATATGGAATATTGTTAAAGTTGTTGTATTATTTATAAATTTTCAACCGAAATACATTATAAATGTTATTTTACCGAAAATACGAGAAAAATTACATTCTTATCAGCTATATGTACTCTTTGTGGAAATTGCTCTTGACGGGTACAAATAGTCGATAGCGCGTTTGACATTCTCATTTAAATTGTAAAATCTTTTCCGTTTTCCAGAGGTCACATTTAAATTCAAGCTTCAAGTGATAAAGCATTGTCCTGAATTTTAAGTATTTTAATTTAAATTCCTTAAATGCTTAATTTGTATACATTGCAGTAATTTCTTCAGTTCACTGCAAATAAAGAGGAGGTTTCTACTTCAACTGTGTATTTTTTTCATACTTGTTAAGCGATATCTTCGCCAATGAGAATATCTACGCCACTTAGGAATGAGGTGAAATATTTGACAGATTTCATAACAGGGAAAGTTATTTTGTTAGAAAAGTTAAGAGGTTGTTTCTTTTTGAAATATTAGTTATATTTTATACGAATTAGATAATAATGGATAAATCAAACTACGGATATTCCTAAAAGAATATAAAATAAAAATGTGTAAAAAATTAAAGAATACAGCATTGAGGCATTCATATCAAAATTCATAATTAAATCGCAACATTTCAATGATGATGACACTTTGTGACCATCTACGTAAGAAATACGTTCACGTTCACCTTAGTCCCAAGTAGTGACATCTGATAAGCGTAAGATTATTAGCTCTCATTCTAAGTCGATTATAATGATCGATTGATCATTACAGCCCTTCAGAAGTCCACTGCTGAACATAGGCCTCCTCCAAGGGAGGCCACAAAGCACGGTCCTGAGCCACCTGCATCCATCGACTTCCTGCATGTCTTACCAGGTCGTCATTCCATCTAGTGGGGGGACGCCCTACACTTCGTTCGCCGGTACGAGGCCGCCACTGAGAACATTTTTTCCCCATCGGTTGTCGGTTCTTCGAGCTATATGGCCGGCCCATTGCCACTTCAGCTTACTAATTCGTCGGGCAATGTTGGTCACTCTGGTTCTACTGCGGATATCCTCATTTCAAAGTTCATCACGCAGAGAAACCCCGAGTATAGTTCTCTCCATAGCTCGCTGAGCGACCTTGAGCTTCCTCATACCGCCAGCAGTGAAGGACTACGTCTCAGTTTCATAGGTCATCACTGGCAACACGCACTGGTTGTACTGTTGTCTCGTTTTCAAGTTTTGAGGTATACCTGACGAGAAGATGTGCCGTAATTTCCCGAACGCTGCCCAGCCAAGTTGAATCCGTCGATTGACCTCTCGATCGAAGTTGGACTTACCTAGTCGGACTATTTGTCCCAGGGAAACATACTCGTCAACAACTTCAAGCTTAGTGCTCGCAAAAACTACAGGCGTAGGTGTGACATGGACGTTATACATGATATTTCTTTTGTCCATGTTCATCTTAAGTTCCGTAGGGAGGCACTATTGAGATACAGTAGGGCTACGATGGTTATCCGAGTACAGAACCAGAGTACGAAACCTATCCAACTGCAGAGAGGTTTAAGACAGAGTGTCGTTATATCTCCGAAACTCTTCACCGCTACATTGGAAGACGTTTTCAAGCTACTGGACTGGAAAGGATACGGAATTAACATCAATGGCGAGTATATCACTCACCTTTGATTTGCCGACGATATAATCTTTATGACAGATTCGCTTGAGGACCTAAGTACTATGCTCAATGACCTTAATAGTGCTTCCCAACGGATAGGTCTTAAGATGAACATGTACAAAACAAGATCATGTATAACATCCATGTTACACCTATGCCAGTGGTTGTTGGAAGCACTAAGCTCGATGTTTTTGACGAGTATGTACCTGGGACAAATAGTCCAACTAGTAAAAAAGCAAATCGGCTGGGCGGCGTTCGAATCAGGTAACAAGGTTCGATTATCGACCAAAATTATTCCTGTGGTCGTTTGTAGGGTATATCCGTTCAGTCTTGTAATTCACCTGAGGCGAATGCTGCCTTATGAACCGCATCGGTTTTAATGCAAAGGGCATCTTCGATACGAATCGTTCGATGTTCCACTTTATTTTCTATATCGGCTGTTTGGGTTTTATTTCTTTATTGAACAATATTTTACTTTGTGAATTTTGTACTGTGTATATTACACAGTATATTTTTTGTATTTATCTTATATTTCCAGTATGCTTTGTAGATCTTTTTAGGTATTTATGCATCCCAACCATACGAGAACACTATATAAATACCTTTAAAGTAATATTTTTTTAATATATACTATATTAAAGATGGCATGACATAAAATCAAGAGCTACTAGAATGACACTCATTTAACACAAAGCTCTCTACGGTCATACTAAAGACCACAGAACATTATTACTCTCTAGCGAGAGCTAACGACTAACTTTTGTGTCAAAGAGATTTTAGATAGCTGACTACAGGTAAAAGATAAGTGGTGTCTAGCGCACATGTTAAGCCATTCAAATGTTAGCTTTGAATCTATGATAACTAAATGAAATACTTGATAATGCCTAACACCCGTATCCACAAACATTACTGTGATATCTCACAGGGTGTTTTAACGCACAGGTTACAATAAATAAGGTAAGAACGACACTATTCGTTCATTATAATGAACGCACAGTTAAAGAAGTATGCTAGCTACTTAACGCTAGCACCAGTAAGGTACCTACGGGTAATAAGGCCTGTCAGCTAATAAGGCCTAAGTAACAAAAATCGCATTTATAATAACCGCTCTCGCTCAAGGAGATAATAACAGACACCTATTGCACGAAAATGTCTATACAAGTTTGCAGAGACGCGTTATTCCGCGTCCTGCCACCAGAGTTGCATTATCTATAATAAGATACGACAACACTGCACCAATAATAAAAATGACTCCAAATAAATCGTAGGTATGTTTTGTATTATTACACTTAGCTTTCTAAAATCGTAATCTTTAGTTGAATAAATGCTTTGTTGATCTTGAAGATTTAAATAACATCTCGTGGTCAAATTTTTTTTTATTTGGTTTTTCTTAAATACTTGATCAGCGGTTATTAAGGCCTATTAAATTTCACCAGAGGCTTTATTATACTCCTTCATCTTGTGTAGTTTTTATTTTGTTTTATATTGTATTTTATATGACTTTTAAAATGTTATAAATGGGTATAAATCGTACGCTTTTATTACGAAACTAATGTAGTAGTCAGAATGTCCAAACAGTGGAAAGACAAAGTGTGTCGAAGAATTAAGGCTTTGACATTAAAAGCTATTAAATTATATGTAAATTATTGGTCCTGCGCTTAAGCTCTCTCGGACCCTGTCGAATTGTGAGGGAATAGAGAGTGCACCTGTGCATGCGCATACTCGTACATTCGGACACATATATAGTTCTGTACTGTGCAGATAGGCTAGTCTCCGTTGAGACTGGCCGCTGTGACAGAAATTCGGTTGGTATACTCAACCCAACAATCAACCTAACACTCAACTCAACTCGAGACACAACCGACGCACTGATGATAAGGACGAATAACGAGGAGTGCGTTTGTTATTCAGTTTGTTGATTATTATACTAATGCCTTTAAGTGCTGTTAGGCAAGGCAATTTATACTTTTTTAGAATTTAAGTCTTAATTGCTGCATTTATTTGATTATTGATGAGAAATATTAAATATATTAAGTAAAGTTTCATTATTTCGTTAAAGCAGTAGGCCTTATTATCCATCCATATTAAAATAAAGCCTATTAGCAAGGTTTTTAAAAATGTTTAATTTTGTTTTTCTTTATCGCAAATGTTAAAATTTTTCTTTCATACATTATAGAAACTGTACTACACCAATGATTTTTATTAAAATCTGAGCCAAATTGGATATTTCTCATTTTATTTCGAATTTCCTTAGCTAGACCTTATTACCCGCATGTACCTTATTGCATAATCTTTGCAATTAATATAGTGCCGATGAATTTGATAGTCGCTGTAAATTTCAAATAGATATCGTTATGAACATGGACTACGAAAGAAGGTTATTGACATCTCAAGATGCAAACACCAGCGCTTTTAAAAGGAAATATAATTTCGTCACCAGCTCTTTCAAAAGAGTCATTGCCAAGGCTAAGTCAGAGCACATCTGCAAAATTAGAAATTATTTCACCTTCCTTCGGAAAGCTGTGCATTCTGGTCTCTCGCCAAGACTGTCCAAGGGAACTTCTGTCAGCCATCTCTTTCGATCTACACAGGGATGAAGACTCATTGGCCCACAAGGGAGAAAGCCGATCTTTTAGGCTCCCTTTTAGCATCCAACTCTACGCTCTATGACGGGAGGAACCCGCCACCGACCATCCCGCGGTATGAGTGCTCTATGCCAGATCTGTGGTTTACGCAGCGTTCAGTGCGCAAAACACTCCTCTACCTGGATGTTAAGTTCTCCGGAGCTGGCACCGGGCCTAACGCATCCTTTTCGATACATCTACTCACTACGCGTAGTCCCGAACTCACGGAAGACAGGTTTAGTGCACTCGATTTCTAAAAAAGGTGACCACTGGGAGCCATTTAACTACAGGCCTATCGCCATCAGCACCTTGTTCTCTAGAATAATGAAATCCATTATAAACTGCCAGCTCATGAGGTACCTTGAGAACCACCAGCTGATTAGTGACCGCCAATACGATTACCGTCAGACTCACTCAGCTGTTGATCTTCTAGTTTAACTGGTTCATAGATGGGCGGAGGCAATAGAGTCCAATGCGCAGGCTTCGGCTGTTTGTAGATAGAGAAGGCCTTCAATATGGTTTTGTACAAAGCGCTTCTTTTGGAGCTTCCTTCCTATGGGCTTCCTGAGAAATTGTGAAATAAAAAAAGACACAAAAGGAATTGCTCAGTTTGTTAGGGTAATTTGGCTCAACGTGAACATTAACTACAATATTTGATGACTGGGGTGTTAAATAGTTTATACCTCAAAGAAACGAATTATAGTAATAAGGTTGCAGGAGAATGTAAAAATGGTTCATATTTAGCATGTGTAATGCTAAAACTTGTCGCTGAAAAAAAGTTACAATTATAAGTATCTCTTTTCTAAAATAAATGATTTGCCTTTATTATAATGATATTCTCTTACTTTTAATGCAGTAGTAACACACCCTGAAGTCATTTAAATGGATAAATAAAACAAATATTTTATTACTGATAGTATTTCAACGGGTTCCAGAGTGCGTTTCCTGCGATGCATAATATCAATGCCGAAATTGACGCATCGCATTGGTTCCTCATTTCCACTAGGGGCAATAAGATCGTACACAGGAGCATAAATGTATGAAGGTTGTTATTTAAAGCCGATTTAACGTTTAACAAAATAGCGCCAGGGTCATCGTCATGAGCAGATTCAGTGTCGAAGGGTAAAGCCGGGTCTTCAATTGGAGCGGTATCGGAGTCCACTATAACAAAAACAAAATACTTCGCAAAAGTAACCGAAACAACATTCACAATACACGGAGGCAAAGCGAATGTTTTATATTATATGAATTTATATATTTTAAATTAATTTATATTTATAGTTTAAATTAATTTTTCACTGTATAAATGTCACTATCTACATGACTAGAGTAATTGTGTTCTGTGTACATGACACTATATATATGACAGTTGAGGCTGCCAGGTAATAAAAAAAATCGATTTGAAAACAACCGAACTAATATTATAATCAGATGTAAAATGATTTGCAGGCCAAAAACGATGAGTGTTTTGTATGCTTTTTTATGTAATTAAAGGAAAATAAATATAATAAAATCTTATAAAAATAACTTGAATCCACATTCTCAAGAAAATACATTATTTTTTTACTTCAGATTTAGAAATCGATTATTATAATAATCGATTATTAAGACTGTAATCACTTATAATTAAATGTAAATGTATTCAATCATTAACTAAAATCTCGACGAATAAAAAAGTCATTACACAACACTGATACTAAGTTTAACAGAATCACCTCCAGCCATGACGTTTACGGCTTGTAATGCAAAATATCTCAATCTTGGTTAGAGTTTGTAAGCTTCAGTATTCGTACTGAATAGGTTATTTACTCAACAAAATATGTTACCAATATGCAGTATACGGTAAAGTAAATAGAGGGTTTGATGTAGCCCGTAAAATGGAATATGTAGTACGTAGTAAAATATTCACCAGATAAAGTTAATATATGGAATACTTCTTGTGGCTAAACTTGCGAGATACTTTGGATGTTTCTAAACAATATTTCTTTAACATAGTGAAAACTTCTCAAAAGTAAAATATGTTAATTTAAATAATTAATTATTTATAAATATATATGCGTACATTCTAAGCTGAGTACGTAATATCTTTTTTCAGAGACCAATTTCATTAAATTATCTTAGTCCTCGGGGATGTCAATTCCCCTACATATTAATCGAGGATAGATGTAAGTGATCCACTTACCATCAGGTGGACTATGTGCTCGCTTATCGTCATTTTTCTATAAAATAAAAATACCTATAATTACAATTAGCAATTTCATTGATGATGTATGGTGAGCGCTTAGCCCCTTAGCCAGTACGGCTGTATCGAGTTGCACCGACGATATTTTTTCAGGAGTAAATAAACTACAAACCACTATATTCTTGTCCAGAATAAGACATAAAAACAATATTGTTCAAAAATCTGCGTAGTCAACCGTGAACCGAAACACGGTTGACCATATAAAGAAATTTAAGGTAAAGGCACACATAAAGCCTAAACGCGCCACATTTATTGAATCTACTGATTGTCTCGTCCTACGATCCGTATTATAGAAAAAAAAGAAAGAAAGAAAAAAACATTTACTGCAACACGTCACAGACATCATTAAGCGCTTAAATTTTAACATTTGTAGATACATCAATTAAAAATAGTATAAGAAAATTAAAAAAAGAAAAGAATAGAAAACAACAATTTGACAGATATAACACTTAAAAAATATGTTTACCACTGACCTCTATATACGTACTCGTATACAACTACGCTGGACTGGCTATACTACACAAAATGCTTATGCCGATTTGAAGCGCTCTCATTGTCCGTACCTGGAACTAAAGTTGACATAATATGCCAAAGTCTGTTGTGTTAATTAAATCGTATCTCTGTATTTTGAACTGTTACACTAAAAAATGAAAGTATTTTATGTGGTTTGATTATGTTTGATTATAGTTACATAATAAGAATTATTTTTAGTAATAATGAGTGTGCTTAATATGTAAAACTCGTTACTCGTTACAAAAGGAAAGTGGGATAACATTCCACAAGTAAGTGAATTTACAGCTAATATTAAACAAATTAAAACTATTTGATAATATACGTACTTAAAATTTTGTTACTAATTTTAATATCGTAATTACCAACATGTTTGGCTTTATATTACTGAGATTTGATAAACAATAAAATTCAATAGGGTTGTCGAGTTCCTTGTCTATAATTCTTATCGATGTTCTTTTCTACCCATATCTGTTCACAACTAAAGTCGCCGACAACAGATAATTATCAAATGTTTATTCATTAACAGGTTTTCAACTTTACCTAGACTAAAATTATGGTCTTTAAAACAAAATGATTATCTTTGTTCTAAACACTTCACATACGACTGTTTTATTGGACATAAGAAAGGCACCCCTTTGGAAAAGTGCAGTATAACTGTATAACCCACAATATTTTCTGGTAGTACCAATACCAGTAAGTATAAAAGTGGTAGATTATTATTTCGAATGTTTTTATTTCTTCTCTCCTTGTTTTCCCCAGACTCAAGGGCCATAGCCAGTGTAGAAAGGTCGCCTGATAATGACTTTAGTCTTTTAGAGACGTAAATTTGTTAAATTTGTTTAAATGTGACCAATTTATTATATCAAGGAATAAATTTATATTGGGACTGCAAAATTATTAATGTCCTTAGTGAGTTTGTGTGAGTATGGGGTGGGTGGGGTGGGGTGGGGGGGTTTAGTAGCCGTGGCTACTACCCATGGGAAACGTAGGGCGACTCATAGCTGGCCCGAAGTGAAGGGCTGGCTCTAAGGTGGCCACTATGAGTGGGCTTGTTGAGCCCTTGGATCTGTGTTAGTGGGCTGCGGCCAGAGGAGTCCCTCTCTATATCGCTGCAGCCAAGGTGGAGTCGCAAGGGAAGAGGATTGTTGGTATGGCGATTTGCCACTCGACTATCCTCCGCTACTTTGGCGCTGTACTACTGTGCTTCCGAGTGCTCATTTTTCCTGGCTCCATGAACTCCGCACATCGGTCGGGGAGTCCGCTGTGCAGGTGGAGTGCGGCCGCGAAGTGCAGTGCGTCTTGTTCCTGGTGCGCCTGACCTGAAAAGGAACAAGGAAAAGAAGTCCTCAACTAAGGAGGGTCCTCGCTGGTGGGACCGCTGATGTGCTTGAAAGCGTTTCCGTGGCCTTGCCAATGTGTGGCGAAGGTGGAACACCATGGTTTTAATAGGTGCGAGTCCGACATAATCCGTTTTGCTCGCGAAGCAGGTATGCGTATTTCCTCATTTGAAACCCGGAACAAAATCCATTCTGTTGTTACGAATAAAACATAGATAGACCAACGTAGCGTCGATCTTGGTTTTATGTGAGGTATAGCTTGCGTCTAAGGCCTAGGTATTATATACTCGTATAGAGGTCAGTAATGTTTACTTATAAATTACAGTAAAAAGCGTTCCTCATGTTGTGTGTTGTAGCGCGTTAGGCTGCTTTTCAGTCGGGCTGAACGGACAGTTACGTATGGACGTCCGTGTGCGATACATAATAATTTATAAAACTATCTGTTAAACTATGCTGAAATTATTAATATCAAAACCGAAGGTATTTATGTGCATATTATACATACACTTTATATTTATTTATAACATTGTGTTAACAGTGTGTTTTTATCTTTATTAATTAATATTTCATAATATTTCAAAAGTTATTGAAACGTTGTTTTGTTTACTTATTGAATATATTTATAAATTTAATACTAATTGCTAAAATTTATACATAAATTACATCATTTAATTATTTTTAGTCTGCAGTCAATGAACTTATCCGAACAGTATCCGAACGTCAAACGTAAATAGGATTTAAGGTTATGTCATCACTTCACTTTAGTTGTTGCAACCTTTACCGCCTGTGCCAGTGCGCATTTTGGTAAGTAGCAACCATTTATCCTCGGAGAAAGGAGAAAGTTTATCCTCGCTTAGTTCTATCCACCCTTCGAGCATGGGCACCGGTTGATAATATATCCACAGTAGATAAAATGGGAGGTAGACTTAGACTTAGATAGATTTTTGTATGAATATAAACTAAAACTCACGTCCAATGAACTAGGATAAAATTGTCCCTTTGAAATATCAAAAGCATAATTTTTATCTTTCATTTGGCTCTATGCTACGGACGGGGGATATATGTCTACTCGTTATGTCAAACGGGATATACTTCTCCCCGTTGCATAAGGACAAGATAATTTTATCTTTTTTTCATTTATTTATCACATGAACGAACATTACAAATATTTGTAGTGATAGCATATAAGAAACCACTAAGGTTTATAACTAAGCTATCGAGTTTACAAATTTATAAGATAAATAGCGTAATATTGTATTATAGATACTGTAGAAAGGACAAAAAAACATGCAAACAATCAGAAAAAAAAAATTGGAAAACACGTTATAATAACTTAAGAAAGTGATCCTTTAGCTTACACTTAATGTTATTTTTAGTGACATTATCCACCAATTCTGACGGCAAGTTATTGATGTTCGCTCACCTTACGCATTGCTGGCACGCGGCTCGATGAGACGGTTCTTAGAAATGGCTCGAGTGTATACAGAATGCTCGATCGGTATTCTTAGCGATTCATTAAAAAATTGTTCTTTTAATAAAATGTTTAATACTTGTATATGTATTGGTAAAATTTTACAGTGTTTGAAAAGACCACTGACGTCATCCCGGAATTTATTTTTTATTTTATTTGGAACTATGATTTTAAGTATTCTTGCTTGTAAATTATGGATCTGGTCAAGATATGTTTTGTAAGTTCGGCCGTAGCTACTTAGCCCGTATTGAACGTGCGACTCCGCAAGTGCATTATATAACATTAACTTTATTTTAAATGGAATGCGATTATTGAGAATAGTAATATTTGCTAGAAACTGTCTTAGTTTAGTATATACATGTTCAATATGCTGGCTCCAATTAAATTTACTGTCAATAACTAGTCCGAGATATGTTTGTGTGTCAACTATATCAATTTCTAGGCAGCAACATTCAGCAGCGCAACAAGCCCAGCATCATGGCACCACCTTGTTAGGATATCTAGGTCAGACTGCAAAAGGTCACATGCCTTTTGTGGATTTTCATCACCAATTTCAAGGCAAGTGTCATCCGCAAACTGGTAGCACGTGCAGTTGACGATGCAGCTGCACATATCATTAACGTAGGACAAAAATGCAGGGTACCGAACCTTGTGCCGTACCCTCCGTCATCAACATCGGCTCGCTGTAGTTATTTTCAATCTTCACAAAAGATTTTCGGTTCTTCAGGTAATTATGGCACCAATGAATAATGTATCACGTACGCCACATTTGTCTAATCTGTCCACAAGCTGTTCATGTAACGTTGTGTCAAAAGCACGTGAGAAGTCGATAAATAGGGTAAGCACCTGTCTTTTTTCATTTAGATGACAATTGACTTCATCAGTGAATTTTGATAAAAGACTTGTTGTATTTTTTCCTGATTGGAAACCAAACTGATACGGACTTATTACAGTGTTATTCTTATAAAATTTGTGTATTTGCTCGCCTATAAATTTTTCCACAATTTTATCAATTGACGAAAGTAATGTAACTGGGCGATAATTTAAGTAGTCATTACGCTTTCCTTTCTTGTGCACAGGTCTGACACAGCCTTCTTTCAATTGATCAGGATAGAAACCACTTTTAATGCTACTATTAATTAGGTCAGAAATGGTTGGGGAAATATATTCTCCTATCATTTTAATGTCAGAAATCGCAATATTGTCTGCACCTGGTGCCTTTCTTGAGTTTAAATTTTTAATAATTTACTGGAACCGAAATAAGATACTGGAGTCTAAGATTTTAGATGTATTATTTTGGTATATTAATTTTATTTTACAATTAGGAATTATACTTTTACCGCTCTGTCAAAGTTATTTGCAAGTTATCTGCAATAGTTTTGGAAGTCCCTGTGCATTGAACGCCTTGAGTATAGCCGCATCAATAGACAAGGTCATTCTCCTAACATTTGATTTACAACATTATAATATTTTTTTAATATTCTTAAAATTATTATTTATTTGCTTAATATAATATGTATTATTTTTGGTTTCAGAACTTTATGCACTTTATTACGTATTTTATTATATTCTAGTCTTAGTTTAGAGTTATTTGGATTATTTTCCAATTACGATATAATTTGTCCCTTTATCACAAAGACGAGTAATATTGTCATCGATCCAAGGCAAATTAAACCGTTTGGGGTCTTTCTAATTAATTTATAGGTTTTAATATTAGATGCGGAATTTTTGGGGTCTGAAAAAATTATATATAAAATTTAGAAGCTCGTCTGGAGAATTCATATCTTTAGACTTTGACCAATCCACATTTTAAGTTCCTTATAAAAATCGTAATCAATCAATCGTTTTGCTACATGCTGTGAACGCCTGAGCATTATAGGTGCGTCATCAATGCATGCAAAGATAACACCTCGATCAACTCGATAATCGGCCAGAACAACATCGAGCACCGCCGAGAACGGATGTAAGGACGGGCAAAATGTGGTCGAAGCAAGATTTAGTAATAAAATTTTGTTTAGTTTCAATTCTTGTGTATTCAGATATTCCACATCAATCCGTTGCCGCTGAGTGCTCCTACATAAACATCCTTGTATGAGGTTCTGCACTCGCAGTATGAGTTTTTGGCTTCGTATTAATAGACGAGGGCAATAAACTACATCCGTGTAATTAAATTTAGAAAGAGTCACAGAGCCTGATTCGGATATCTGTATTCAGGAAATATCTAATTTGATACAGGACTTTTAGTGTGTAGAATTTCTATCAGTAATGAGTATGTGATTTTCGAAGCACAAGCGATCATCCATAAGCAGACCTAAATTGTGAGTTTCAGTCACACGTTCAATTTGTTCCCCTTTTATGGTAACCTGAAGCCGATGATTCGCAATGTTTTGGATTTGCTTAGCCGTTCCAAGAATCAATACTTTGACTTACTACCATTTAGAACAAGTTCATTAAATTGTGACTAATCAGCAATGCTTTCTTAATTTTCATTTAATTTGTTCATTGCTCATTGAGTTTCCTCAGCCTTACATGATATGTAAATATGTGTGTCATCAGCGTAAATTTGGTATCTAAAATGTTTGATGTGTACTACCATATCCACACAGTACACAGTAAACAAAAATGGTCCTAAAATTGAGCCTTGAGCAATTTCGTCGATTGACACCATAACATCGTCAAAGTGAAAAAAAAACTGGCGAGCAAAGTCTTACCTGCGCTTCTTGGCAAAATCTTAGTCGGGCTTCTTGATCTTTTAATTAAGTAGACATTGGTTCATTTTAAAACAGCCAAAGCGTCAACTGGCGCTTGGATTATGAATCATTTATCATCTGTAATAATGTCGTAAAAACGCCGAGACGAGCCTACTTCAAATTTAGTAATCATCTCACGCAATATTCCACGCCTACTTCTGAGCATCGGTGAGATTGCACGTCAAAAAATGCGAAACTATCCTCCTCTTGCAAAGGCGTTCGTGTAAAATTTCTTTCGCGAACGCTTCCCGGTCCAATTTGCAATAAGTGCTGAATTGCTTCTTACGTAATTCGCATGTATACTTCAATTATTTTATTTTCTGTTCGCACATTTCCTTCCAAGGCAGCCATCTACTTAAAGTAAGTCGACCATGCGGAAATTAGTTATAACAGCGGTACTTTATAAAAGCGACATTTGAAATCGTAAAAAATTTAGCGCGAAAATATTCCCCACACAGATCCATTTTTCAATAAAACACGATAATTTAATTTAACTCGTAAAAATGTTGAGGGGAATTTGAAATGTATGTTCACACGTATTCACACTTTTAAATTGTCGTGTTATTGTATTTTGTTCAATACCATTATTAATTAAATTAAATTATAACTGGCCAGTGTGATAAATAAAACAAAAATCGCAAAGCATTCTCCCTGACGTGTCGTACTAACACGGATTTAATCACATTTTTTTAAATATCGACGTTAAACAACACCACCGCAGTTCTTCTGTAAACATGGATGCAGCAAAGTACTCGAAATGTTGAAGATAAACATAAAGAAAAGCAACAATTATAATTAAAGGCGGTAAAATACGCAGTTTTCTCCCCTTTTATGGGTAGAGCCAAAATCCGGGGCCATAAAAGCCATAAATGCCGCCAGCTACTATGGTGTGTCTTTCCTAGTGTAGTGGTAATGGGATTAGTGGTGAAAAGTAAATTTTTCCAACTTTAATATAATGGATTTCCGCAAAGTAACGCCTGATTCTATTAAACTACAACTTTTTTATTGTATTCTTGTATTATTTATCACAATTAAATTTCTACAAAATATGAGATCAATTTCAATGGAGTATAAAAGTTTTTATTCAATATAGATTAATGATTTCTTAAATTCATGCGAACACTACACATTAAATGAAACTAATTTTAAGAATTTTATCGCGTATAATTTAACTTTTTAACTCCCGACGTTTCGGGTGCTTTACAGCACCTATGTCCACGGGGTACTAAGGTGTTTGACGTTCTGATGTCATAGTTAGCCTTAATTTACTTAAAAATTAAGGATCAAATCAAATGCCAAACATCAATGTCAACGGAGAAACGAAACGCAACCGTTGACCACAGCCGCTAACAATAAACAACGCACGCAACGTCTATAATCTGTCAAAAATACACTGGACGAACTGGCAGTAAAAGCACATGAGTAAAGAAACTGTACTTTTATCGAAAGGCATGGAGTAATTACACTTATAGTGATAGTGTCATTCGAAATTCCGTTCAAAGTTGAAGCAACAATGAATGTGTGTCATAGAATTAATATTTAGGTTGCGTTTAGAATTATTTATTAATTATTTGCAAAGAGAGAAATGTAACATTAATTATTTTTGTTAACGTATGAAATATTTAAATTATTTATATACGTAATATCTTGCGTTGTAATATATATTCACAAATCTATTATGTTATTCTATTATTCTGTTAGAAGTGGTATATTTATATATCTATATAAACATCTGTTTTTTTATATAGGTGACAAACGAGCACACAGTCCACCTGATGGTAAGTGGTTGCTGCGGCCCATAGACATCTAGACATCCTCTATTACAAATCAAAATGCAGATGCGTTGTCACCCGTGAGGACTAAGATGGAATGCCTCATTCATCTTTTTTCATCATTTCAGTTCATCAGTTCTCACACTCACCATACGAAACACAGCAGCGTTAAGCTGCTATTTTACGCTGGTATTCTGTGAGAGCGTGGTCCTTCCCCGGTCGAGGCGACCCATTCGTGCTACAAATATACTCCATAAAATCTTATATTATTTTTAAATATTATTCTATATATAATACTCAATGCCCTTAGCCCAAGTCTATCATATATAGAGATGTGGAATAAATAGAGGAGGCAAATACCTAAGTCCCTTTCTTACAGTTTTTCCGGTCCACCCCCACTTACACTTAAAAAGTGAATAGTTGTCAGATAATCATTTTAGCTGTCAAATATTTTTTCATTCGTTATTCATTACTAGCTGTGGCTGTGGCTCGCGGCTTCACCCGCATATAAAAACATACACTGATCTCGATTCTTGCCATTTTAAGAATCTACGTGCTATATTTAATTTAAATCGATTTTGACGTACTAGAAGGATATATTAGAAGGAATTAATAGACTTAAGAGTGCGTTCAGCTTCAAGAGAATATTATTATTACTTTATTGGATATCATGTTTTGCATTAAAACGAAATAAGATTTGGAAGGAGAAAAACTATTCAAATAAAACGTTAAATTAAAAATATTTATTAAATAATATAAAATAAAATAAATATGTCTTACTTAATGACCCTGAAACTGCAATTGTTTTCTAAACAACTGCCGCTTTGATGACGATATCCGCGAAATTTTATCTTTATTGGATTCATAAAAGGATCGAACTCTCAGACAACGTTCTAGAATAAGCCGCGCCAGATTTTTGTCGTGATATTGTGAATTGATGTGCTCTTCTACAATAGGAAATAGAGAACGACCGTTGAGTTTGAACATAATTTAGAGACATAGCTCTTCCTCTGAATTGCTTTTCTGTGCATTATGCTTAATATAATTTCGTAGATTATTTTCAGCAATACTACAAATGGAGTAAACTTCTTTAGAAACGTAAATTAATCCTCCTTGGTCGCGCAAACACACCAATTTATGGAACCATTGTTTTTCCTTGGCTAGCATATTGTCCGCACAAAATCTACATTTTATTCGGGTAGTGATATATCTCACAAAATTGCCTGCAATGTATCCGACGATGTGATTTTTGCAATCTGGATCATCATTAGATGCCATCTCAAATGTGATATCCTCATTAGTCGGTAATGCATTAATCAATTCTTCGTCAGCATCGTTGAATCTTTCTGCTATACTTGAAGCATTGATGCATTGAATACGCTGATGAGCACGTCAAAATTGAAACAGTTTCCCGTTTCCCGTTTCACTGACTTGCAAATTCATGTGGGGGAGTAATTTTCCTTAGCTGCCCTAAAATTGAAGGGGGTTTGGATTATCGTTGTGCCCGCCATGCATCCTTATTGACCCAAAAACAGTTCAATATGATCCTGACTTAATCTATAAGTGATCTAAGAGTAATATCACTTGACTGCGAAGACCGATTGAAAACTTTTTATTTTTAACTGTATTGAACTTTCGTTTTCTTTAAATTTACGTTTTCTGTTGTTTTTGATCTGTAAGTTCAGTATGTATTTTTTATCTTTATCTAAATATTCAAATATTTCTGTTTTATTTTCACGGGAAAGGATGGCAAAACCCAAGTTGAGTTAGGCTTCAAGAATTAAAAATATCAAACAAGTTATTGAATGTCATTATGAAATTTTCTGTGCCTCCACTAACTTTGAAACTGTCCAATTTTAAGACTTCGCAACAAAACCTTAATGCAACTGCTACACTCCTACTAAGCAATTGGGAAGCTAGTTTTACTTTCATGGCAGAGTTTCTAAACTCGAGGTGTCTATGAGTTAAGTTGTTGGCCAAGTGTAAGCCTTCCTTTTCTTGTATGTTATTTAATTTAGTTAGGAATTCCCAATAAATTTTTCTTTCTTCCTGGTCTAAAAATTATTTTTTGCCCTCAAAATGTTTCCGAACTAGCTTAATCATATTGTTGAAATCTAAAAATACATCTACGTCATGATCTGCTGGTTGTTTAAATGTAGATTTCATTTTTTTATAGTACTTTATCTAGCATCATATTAGTGACATTGCTAAAATATTGGTAGTGTTAGCGTCAAGGTAATTATTTAATAATTTAGTTACTAATATTATGGTAGATATATCCTCATAACTTTGTTGGTATAGCACACTGACGTAATTTACATAAACCACCTTTAGTCATATACTTTTCCTTTTCATCGAAATGTATCGAGCATATCTTAGTGTGTTTAGTTGGCTTCCCATAGTTTTCTTTGCGATTAAGTCTAATTTTTTCAATCCATCGAGCAACAACAGTCAAATCAGACGGAAATCTAAAACGAATACATTTAAACTGGCAATAAATATTCATTAAAACAAAATAAATATTTTTATGCTATTTAGGCTAAACGTTAACTATTATCCTTAACTTAATTTAATACACCACTGTTTGCTAGTGGCAAAATGTATCGTCTTTTTAGAAAATGTCAAATGTATGTGAATCAGAATTATAATTTAAAAAAAACAATCATAGGGTATGTTATTTATCCTAAAACACATACCATAAAAAAGGTAAAAACAAGTGCACATCATCAAAACAAAATGAAATCGACACATTTATTTGGCAAATAAAAATGCCTACTTATATGTGAATGAGACTATTGGCAGTATGTATGTATTTTTTTTAAATAATTATAATAATAAGAAAAAATGGGGTAAAATATTTTACTATGCTTAGCAACATTTTCATTATATTGGCGTCTGTCAAATTTACGATTTATTATTTTGTTTTGATGAATGTTTTTTTACAAAAATATAAGATACTAGGCAGTACTTAGCCGTGAAATAAGATTTTAAATTTTTTTTCGTGATTATGTGATAAGTTGTGACACCCTTTCACAGTACAGGACGTCATTTTATTTTGCAAAATTTCGCGAGCTCTTTACACGACTACGTAGACTCGAGTACTGACGCGCGAAAAGTTGTACGTAGCCTTAAAAGGCTAACTTTAAATGGCTTCACTTTGCGTACGCCTCCTGCGGGTCTAAGCCTAATAATTCTATGTCGAATGGCATGAATTTCGCACTAACACCGCGAAGAATCCCGTACGAAGTAATTATCTGTAGTTTTGAGGATTGTCTGTTTAAGAATAAAATCGGTAGGATTTGGAGGCCATACGTCAAGAAATTTCGTCTTTGTTATGTCGAAGTTCAGCGCTGAATCTAAATCTCCCCAGAAACGAGTTTAAAGTGTTGTACAACTTACGCAACAGATCATAGCTCACAATTCTCTGCGCAGATAAAGGAAATGTTACGGTAATAATGGATACGTCAGATTATAAATTTAAAACACTACAACTTTTATCGGACGAAAGTACGTACAAAAAGGTCAAAAGAGACCCTACAACTAATGTGCTGAAAACAACTAGCGATGAAATAAAGAAATACTCCAAAAATTTAATCTCGACGTTAATTCTATAATACAACCATGTACTGAACCACCAAGATTTTATGGGTTACCGAAAATTCACAAACTAAACGCTCTCCTACGTCCCACAGTCAGCCAGATCGATTCACCAACTTATAAGTTGACTCAACACTTGGCAGAAATACTGTCACCACTGAGAGGACACACCAAAGCACACACAAAGGATGCATACCATTTTGTTAGTAAGATAAAAGACCTATATCTCGCTGACAATGAAATTATTGTCAGTTTTGATGTTCAGTCACTATTCACATGCCCACCTATTGAAGACTGCATCTCAATTGTAATTAGTAAGCTAGAAGATAACAACAAGCCTACAGAATATGTAGTATTACTCAAACACTGCCTAACATCTGGATATCTATTGTGGAAGGAAGAGTTCTACAAGCAAGTAGACGGTGTGGCGATGGGCTCACCTGTATCTCCCGTCGTCACCGACATATTCATAGAGGACTTTGAGGAGAAAGCCCTTCTTACTGCTCCTGTAAATTCAAAATTCTACAAGTGGTACGTAGACGACACTTTCACAATTTTATCATCTGACAAAGTAACTGCATTTTTAGACCACCTAAACTCCATAAACTCTAAAATACAATTCACAATGGAGTTAAAGGCAAACATTATTTAGCTTTTCTAGATGGTTCAGTCATCCCAAATCCTGATAACACTGTTTATAAAAAAAAGACCCATACGATATTTAAACGGTGAATCTCACCACCATCGATCACAGTTAGCTACAGTGGGAAAATCTTTGTTTCAGAGAGCACAAGTTTTTGTAACAGAAAACATACGGCCTGAGCATCAGCACGTCAAGCAAGTATGGCAAGATAACAAGCTTTGGGTCCCGCGCCTACGTCACAATGATCGAGTGAAGCCGGCCGCGGTCGAGCGTGTGCCTGCTGTACTATCATACGCCAGAGGAGTCACAGACAAGATTGGTTATATCTTGTAGCGAGCTTCCATTAAAACCTACTACAAGCCACCGAAGAAGATTAGTCAATTTTACCATCCGTCAAGTTTAATTAATATCCTCTACAAGATGCAGGAGTGATTGTGAATGTGGTCTCTCGTCCATAGGACAAACAAAAGATCTATAAAAGCCCGCATAAAAGAGCATATAGCTGACGTGAAGCACCGACGTTCCGGGAAGTCTGTGTCAGTGAACATGTTTATGATCGACCCCGCCAGATTATTAGATTATTTAGATTATTATTAGATTTGATAGACCACAAATCCTCGCAAAAGTATACCGATTCCTACCTAGGATGATTTACGACGCGATGGATGGTACTACCATCTGCTTGGGATCTTATTATTAATCTAGGTCTAGGTTAGGGTAAAATATAAGTCTCATTCCACTGCAAGCCTGCACAACACTGCAGTGGAATGAAAATTAAAGTACGAATAGATGAAATTTAAAATAAAAGTTTTAAAACTTATAAAACGCACAAATTAAACGGAATAAAAAATAATATGAAAATCACAAGCATTAAATACAAAAAGATTTAAAATGAAATACGGCAAATTTGTTTTAAAATAAAATAATGTACTCATGAATAAAATACATTCAAAACAGTCATTTCTAAAACAACATGTTAGCATGAAATAAATAACAATTTAATTGTTGTATAAAAAGTATGATTATATTTACTTGATTTTATGAAAACGGTCACTTCGCAAAATGTGTCACGTTTGCTTATAATAATTTTCTTGTTTCTTTGAATTGTGACCCTTTTCACATATCTATTGTGCGTTTAAGATGACTGTCAGGTCGCAACTGACAAATGGCTGTTTTGCACTGAAGTGTGTAAGCAAAATACACAAATGCAAAAAAGGCGGTCGTGTTTTTAGTAATAGTTGAAGCTAAAATAATGGGTGTCTTCGATGCACCATAAAATATCATCGATTTAGGTCATATTTTTATAATAAAATGATTTTGATATTTTTTGTTTTGTATTTAATGAGCGTATAAGAACACAACAATAATTTACAAGAGCTGCTTATACGAGTATACTTACACATAATATGTAGTATTGTTGATGTAGCTTATTATAACTAAAAATGAATAAAACAATCTAATGCATTTTAACACGCTTTATTAGCTTCATCATCATCATTATCATCATTACAGCCCTTCACAAGTCCACTGCTGAACATAGGCCTCCCCCAAAAAATGCCACAAAGCACGGTCCTGAGCCACCTGCATCCATCGACTTCCTGCATGTCTTACCAGGTCGTCACTCCATCTAGTGGGGACGCCCACACTTCGTCCGCCGGTATGAGGCCGCCACTCGAGAACCTTTTTCCCCATCGGTTGTCGGTTCTTCGAGTTATATGGCCGGCCCATTACCTCTTCAGCTTACTAATCCATTGGGCCATGTCGGTCACTCTGGTTCTACTGCGGATAACCTCATTTCTAAGTTTATCACGCGGAGAAACTCCGAGCATAGTCCTCTCCATAGCTCGCTGAGCGACCTTGAGCTTCCTCATCCGGCCAGCAGTGAAGGACCACGTCTCAGTTCCATATGTCATCACTGACAACACGCACTGGTTGTACAATCTCGTTTTCAATATTTGAGGTATAGCTGACGAGAAGATGTTCCGTAATTTCCCGAACGCTGCCCAGCCGAGTAGAATCCGCCGATTGACCTCTCGGTCGAAGTTGGACTTACCTAGTCGGAATATTTGTCCCAGGTAAACATACTCGTCAACAACTTCGAGCTTAGTGCTCCCAACAACTACCGGCATAGGTGTGACATGGACATTAAACATGATCCGTTGGGGGCACTATTGAGGTCATTGAGCATAGTGCTTATGTCCTCCAGAGATTCTGCCATAAGGACTATATCGTCGGCAAATCGAAGGTGAGTGATGTACTCGCCATTGATGTTAATACCGTATCCTTTTCAGTCCAGTAGCTTGAAAACGTCTTCCAATGCAGCGGTGAAGAGTTTCAGGGATATATTAATAATTATATATTATATATTAATAATTATTATTAAAGGACATTGCTCTGCGCCCATACAGTGTTCGCCCTGGAACCAAGACCATCGTAAAATTATGTGTTTTATTGTCGATCATTAGTAAATTCCTATATGATCTTATTTTTATAGCGGACTAGCTGCAGAATAGATATATTTCATAAAAAGTATCAGATTTTGAGGTTATAATCGAACCTGAAAACAATGTCCTAAAACTATTAACCTATTTAACTATTTTAGTACCTATCTAGATAATTAGGTATGCAGTTTTGTTCTAAGGCCTAAGTTTATGTAAGTGCAACGTATAAATGCATATAATCTAGTTAACATACCTGCTTTGTTAGCATTGATTTTGAAATGAGAGAAAATGTTTGTGTATTAATGTAAAAATAAAATGTATGTATTTATTGGCAGATAGCATTTAGATGTTATCATTAGCATATACGGTACGGTAAGATACCGCAATTAGCACAAAATACACTTTCCATTGCGTATGCGTAAGTCCGTTTATAAATGATAGGTTATCGTTTGAGCGGTACACAGTTCCGAAAATCACAGCAAGGTAAATCGTTTTGAAAGCAATCAGATTCCGTTAAAATAGCCAAGTCGTAATGTTCAATATATAGTCCCGAAAGTCACCAAAACACCGATACAATTACAAAGAGCAAGCGACGCCAATGTAATTTTGACAGAGTGAAAGATGAAAGTACAAAGTAGGCATGTCGATCTGAAATCGTTTAATCGATTGTTTATAGTAAAATAATCGATTTTCTAGATCGATATAGATCTGAAAATCCTTGTCCGATGTCCTGATATCGACTTAGAACACTCCATCGATTCAATGAATCAATCCAAAACCTCTCGAATCGGACTTATTGAATAACTAGCTATATTTCAAATGATTCAAGAAATAATTTTGCATAGTTGGAACATCTGTTCCAAGTTTTGAACACCTGTTGAAGTTCCCAGTAATAGTACGAAGTCTGGATATGTGCCGGTGTTTGGCAATACGCACCCCTATTACATGGGACGTATAACATAACTGGTGCTAATTGGCAGCACTACACACCTCTGCCTACTACTTCTGGGAAATACAGAGGTGGTGTCATTATCATCAATAATGTTCTGTGTCTATATTAGGCATGTTTGAAAATGTCGTGATTGATCGAGAATCGATCTGTTAATGCTCGATTTAATCGAGAATCGATTCTAGTATGTTCGGTTTGAATCGATTTGGAGATCGTTTTTAAAGTAAATCGACAGGCCTAAGTGAGAGCACAGGTGAGAGACTGACAAGTGACAATTGACCATTTAGTTACATCAAAAATGGAGTGCCAAATACGATACGATTTATGGATATTTCCTAAGATTTATTATAGCCATACGTTACAAACAGTATTACATACATCACGTTTTGTCATACGATAATATTAATACCATAACAAGTATGACAATGTCCTACTTTACTTATAATAACACGTATGTCTCTACTTCTTCCATACTTGTAACAATATTAATAATAACATCTGTATCTAGTCTGTAATATTGATCTTTTAAAGAACACTTTTATAATTAATGCAGTAACGATAAGTTTTTAAAAATATTAATTGTCGTAAACTCGTAAGTTATCGTTTAGTAAGAAGTAAAGTACACACCTTTCTAAACGATCATTAAAAATCCTGCATAATTATCTTTATGAATTTTTTCCAGCATTATTATAACCACCTATTTAAAATCAAGTATGACTCATTCATTAGATATAGTACATTTTATAAATTATACTTTTAGGGAATAACATAAAAGAATATAATGAAATGGTAATTGAATATTTTATTGTAGCTTCTATTTGCAACTTTATTCGAAATAAATTCAAAATGTAATTCAGATTAAAAAATATGCAACAGCTCATTAAAATTCAAAAATCGATTACAATCGATTGGGCATCCTTAATAATTTTTCGACACCACATGACATTTGGTGAAGATGGCGGCGATTAATGTTATTAGTCGAGTAGAATACTTTTTAATGTTCATTTTGGCATGCAGCTAGTCCGTGTTGTAATAGTATTTGCAACTAATATAATAAAATAGACAATTAATTATCGTGTATGTCCGATGCTTTTATTGCACAGGGCGATTCTGGACATTGTCCTTTATTAGCTTCGCCTGTATCTATTTATGTAACGTAATCTTTAATATAATTTTCACCAACTTGTAAACAGACGATTTACTTGATATTTTGCATATTTTAATAACTATAATTTAATAACTTTATCCTGATCAGGATCACCGGGATAGTTCTCTCAAGAATCATTAGAGCTGAACAGAAAATCATGATTAATGCGTGTTTCTTAAGTTTTTTATTTTAATTTTAATATTGTTGAAGTGAAAACTTCTTTAGTCGCGTTAAGCGATTTTCGGTAGCGAAAAAATTATGGGTTCGCGTCACCAATGACCTCAAAATTCTCGTGACGTAATGCGCTTATCACAAGCATGTCGATGTCGCGTAGCGGTGCGTAGTATAGCGGCCTGTGTACATGTATACGCATATAGCATTGAGTTTTTACTTCTGTCGGCAGTCCTCATGGCTGCTCTGTTTTTTTTATACTTATGTCTACTCTTCGCAAGTGCATTCGTGCAAATTATCTATATTTTTAAAATTACGAGTAGCAAATATACAGGTTTCTTAGTATCGTAATCTAAAATATTCAATAACATCAAATTTTAATTTGTTTTAAGAATTTACTAACATTATTTGTAAAGATAAGGCAAGAGCTGACTTGCCCAATGCCTATGTGCTATGTTGCCCCATCTGTTACGCCACTGATTTTATGCAACTCTAGCTGTACACCGCGACTTCGCCCGTGTGTAATTTATTATGATTGGATTTCATGGGTTTCTTTTCTAAACTAAAAGTAACCTTAGTTACTCCTTATAACTCACCATAAAAATTGGTCCAGCCATTTCGGAGATTAGCTGGAACAAACAAACAAAAATTTAAAATTGTGTTTTTGTTATAAGTACAGTATATACTTTCATATTATGCATTTAATAAATAGCTGTTATTTTGACATTAACAAACAGACACTTCAATTTTATTTATTTGTATAGATTACTGTGAGGAAGACTGTGAGCGTGTGTACAATTTCAATATAATAAAAAATAATTGCGGCCAACATCTCTAATAATTTTCTTACTAGGAACGCTTCGCATCAACCGCCATTGCGAAGGACCATTTTTATAGAATACCACTGCAGCCATAATACTATTAGTATGTATTATTGTGTTTCTTATGGTGAGTGACGGGAACCAGATACCCTTTTAAATCATTCCAACTTAGTCCTAAGAAATGACAACGTATCGGCGTTTTGATTCTTAATCGACGATAGAATTAGGTGTCTATGGGCCTCAATATCCAGTTCTTTTATTAGATTGAAGTGACAAATGAATTTACAGTTTACGTGATGGTAAGCGGCTACTGCAGTCCACGGACATCTGCAACCAACTTAAAATAAAGAAGGCTATAGAAGAGTCAACACTCTGAGGATTCAGATGGAATATCTCATAGCCTGTAATTATACTGGCTTTCTATACCCTTCACAACGGAACACTCATACACAGACGAGCTTCTAGGCAGAAAGGGCCCTAGGACTTAGTCCTAGTACACCTATAAGTGTCCTACCACCTAATAGGTGCTCCAATATCTAGTATAACCTATTACATTAAAGTGTTACCTTTTTGTGCCATACAAAATTGTAGTTTGTTCATCAAAATCAGCCCAGTATGTATATTTTATTATATACACAACAATTTTTTTTATTCAACATGATAGATGAACACTATTTCGAGGGCTAGTAAAAATATTTTTATTTATTTTTTCTATTCAAACATTGATATAATTTTCATAGTTCATAATAGGATTTTTTTAATTCCTTCACTAAAATACACTGAAAATAACGCTTTCTGCTACATATTAAAGTGACAGTAATAAGTGGCATAAATATTATTACACACCTTCATTGAATGAGATAAGAAAATTATGGCCTTAGTTTAATGGCTCTAGTTGGATAAAATATTTATTTACTTATTTATTTATTTATTTTATTGTACACCAAATTACAAAATAACGAGTAGAGTTAAATATAAATTATAGTATGTACATCAGGCGATCTTATCACTCTGAAAGTGATATCTTCCAGGCAAACTTTGCGTAGAGAACTGATGCAAACAATAGTTAAAATAGAGGAGGCGTACAAAAGAAAGTAGTAAAAACCATATAGTAGCCGATATCGGTTACTAAGACATTGTATGATGACATAGTGAGTAGTGAATGAGAAATTATTTAATTTTAAACTGTTCATTCTTACTTTGTCTCAAATGTTTGTTGCTGCATTTCTAGTTGGCCAGATGTTTTAATATTTAACATAGCTGGACACATTTATTATCTGCCATACACATACACTGATACACCTATCTCTTCTCCTTCACATCCATACATCTACCCATACATGCTCGTAAGTCAAATGTACTCTTATTTTGGCCCATATGCAATATATCTCCAATTTGGTCCATAAAGTTCCGTCTAAGGCGTCCCTTGTCGATTCTACAACTTACTTTGCCTACTCTATCAGTCACTTTGCCGACTCTGCCACTCACTTTGCCGACTCTGCCATTCACTTTCATATTTAAACTAATTCATAACTATCTCGAATTTTAGTTTTTACGTTTTATTTACCAATACTCAATTTCCGAGACTACTAATAAATCGCTCTTGTTCCACTAGAATTAGTCTAGAATAACAAGAAAGACCTTTTCAGTACCGCGGACGTTAATTAACGTCCCTATTAAATGACCGTTGAGTACCACGGACATTAATTCATGCAGCTACACCGCGCTGCTATTTTCGTCTTAATTAACATAAAAATACAGTATATTTCCAATTAAAAACTATTTCATTCGATTCTGAACGAACTAAAAAGTATTCTCAAGTATTATACTCACTCGGTTATATAGACAAAACCAAAAATTACAGCCAGTCGCTTTCGCGCTGTTGGTGCTGTAAGTTACGCAATTGTTGTCGTTTTGTGATTGTGATTTTAGTTGGATTTTCTTTCAAAAACGGTAAGTAATGTTAATTATTTTTACTACGTAGTATTTTTGAATGATCTAAGTTACAACAACAGTGACTTTTTATGTTTCAATTGATAAAAAAGTAGAAACAAAAAGCCTCTACGCGAACATTTCATAACGGTCAAGATTTAAAATAAGATAATAATAGTATATTTTTTATTCGAATACTATAGCAAATACTTTTTCTTATAGGAAAAATCAAGTAGAATTTATATATACTAGTAGTTTATGGTAATATTCTATATTTTTGTTGTTTTCTTCGAAAAATTCGCAAGATGTCTAATTCAATACTCACACATACGCAATGACTTTGAATGTGTGCGTGCGTTCAAAACTGGCTGTCGAGTACTTTATTGATAAAGGCTGTTCCTTTTTTGTTTTCTTCATAATTTTCTTTTACAAGTGATGATATAAAACAATGAAGAAAAAGTATTGTTAGTTTATTTTCATTTTCCGTCATTTTTTAAGGTATATAAAGCAATATAAAACGATAGAATTAGAAAGAGTTGAACATTGCGAAACTAAGACTTCCGAAATTTTCGTAAACATATCTTGATCTCCCAGAAACCATTATATATATATATATATATATATATATATATATATATATACGTCCTTCTGCTGGGCACAGGCCTCTCTCATCTCTGAGAGGTTTTTAGGGCAAGAAATGTCCGCCGCGCTGCCCCAATGCGTATTGGCGAACTTCACATGTCTTCGAAATATTTTTTTCTTATTTTCAGAAATGCAGGTTTCTCACGATGTTTTCCTTCACCGCCGAGCACGTGGTAAATAAGCACTTAAAATTGCAATTAACAATTTCATTGGTGCCGGTGGGGATCGAACCCGGGTTGCTCGCGTACTGTGAAACTTACAGCGAGCGCTAACCATCTGAGCTACCACGGCTCCATATATATATATATATATATATATATATATATATATATATATATATATATATATGTGTGTTACAACCTATATACGTCCTACTGCTGGCCACAGACCTCCTCTCATTTTTGAGAGGGTTTTAGGGCAAGAAAATAATTTTCACTTTTTTTTTCTTGCGATATTTCTTTGTAAGATAAGTGCATTTGTAATTTACGTCATTGAAATCAAAATTTCATCTTCTAATTGAAAAAAAAAATAGTTGAGCGATAAAGATCGTTCATCATAACAAATTTCATAGAAACCGAACCTTATTGCTTTTTAACGAATTATCTACCTTCTGAGACATTTAGCCTTTTTATAAATAGTTTATATATTCATAAAGATATCATATTATTGCTAAATGTTATATGATATATGACTGTATAAGAAAAATAAAGGAAGACGCTATAATATATACACAAAAAGGTTTTGAAAATGAGGTTACAAAGCGCGCGCAAACTGTCTATTGTCGAATTTTTAGCAAATATTTGCGAGTGAAAAAGTAGATTTATTATAATTAGTACATGCATAATTTCGGTTTATTTTAGGAAGAATATGTTGTATTGATTGTAAGGACATAAAAATAAAATAAAAACTTACGCTATTTCATTCATAAAACCAAATTTATTGTCAGTAAGTATACTTTATCAAGATCCGTTAGAAACAAAGAGCTGTACAAAATAAAATAAACATCTAAATGTTATGGTTATTGTTTCTACTTATCGACAATCTTATCGGCTTTAAAGAACTGTAACTAAAACCTCTTAAAACATAAACGAACAGTCGTGAAAAACATAAATGTTTAAACAAGTGCCGCCAGCCGAGGTGACGACAGAAGCCCCCGGTACAAAGCTGGTTTTTGTTATAGCGGGCGCGGTAACGGATAGGAAATAGGTAGCATCGACCGAATAAACAATTTAAAACACAAAAATTGTAAATGCCTTAATTAACTTTTTACTGGTTTTACTGACCCTGTTAACATAGTACAAATATTATGTTATTAATACGTGAACATCGAAAATGGTCGTACGTTTTTTTTTAGTATTTATTTAATGAAGTAGAATAAAACGTATATAATTTGAAAGGTACCGTGCCATATACGTGCCTTAAAAGAGAAAATCATGCATCACGAATTTGAATAGTCACGACCGGGTCGGACCATGTTATCACAGAATACCAGCGCAAAATACCAACTCAATACTGCAGTGTTTCGTATGGTCAGTGTAAAGAACCGGAGAACTTTTTTAATGGAAACGAGGCATTCCAACTTAGTCCTCAACGGTGACAATACAACTACATTTTGATTTTTAATCGGGATAGATGTAGGTATCTATGGGCCATAGAATCCACTTCCCATCAGGTAGACTATGTGCTCGCTTGACACCTTTATTCTATAAAAAAATTACAAGAAAATTAGCTACTAAAGAAGAAGCAATTTACAGAACTGTATTCAATCAATACTTTTCGAAGAACACCAGCTGCTCTTCATTAATCACTGAGCGCTGCTAAATTAAGTCTATATATTTCATGAACGAAATCTTATTGAATTCGATGAATTGACAGCTGGTTGACAGAGCACGTCAAATCCTAAAATATATTAATTTCACCGATTTATTTCGACAGTAAAATACATCAAACGTATTTGTTATTTGCCGTCACGTGTATGAATATTATTTTGATTCATGAAAATTTTTAATTGAATTGCGATTATAATCTGGGCGTCTTCAAGGCAAGAGAGAATAGGCTTTTGTTACGCTAAAACAGTGCTATTTACCATCTTGGGCTTCTTCACCACTTACCACCAGGTGGGATTATGGTCGAGCACTGGCATAAGTAAAAACAACTTTTGAGTTTCAAGATTTTATTTTATATTTTGATTCATTGTTTAATTCACCTTACAGTGGCGGCGTAAGAAATTTCAATTCACCATGTCAGCCCCTGGTTGTCGTTAGAGACCACAGATGAAAATGAAACAGGAAAGAGGCAGCAGAATCTTACTGATAAAAACTACAAAAATATTTCACTTGAAAACCCGCCTGCCAATTAATATCCTCCTTATGGGGGAAGCCTATGTTCAACAACGGACAATGATAAACAGAATGAATGAAAATGTTCAATTCACATTTTATTATGACGGCTCGGTAGGGCAGTGAGACAACAGCCCCTTGGACTGAATATAACTATGAAAAATTGACAAAAACGTTTTTTTTTATAGGATAAGGGTGACAAGCGAGCACACAGTCCACCTGATGGTAAGTGGTTGCTGTGGCCCATAGACATCTACATCTATCCTGGTTTGCGAATCAGAATGCAGGTGCATTGTCAGCCGTGAGGACTAAGATGGAATGCCTCTTTTCCTGTACAAAGGGTCACCGGTTCTCTACACTCACTATACGAAACACAGCAGCATTAAGCTGCTATTTTACGCTGGTATTCTGTGAGAGCGTGGTCCTTCCCCGGTCGAGCCGACCTATTCATGCTACAACCATATACAACTATATAATTAATATAGCTGCAGCATGGCTCTACCACGTTCAAATTTTTTATGCCTTTTATTATCCGCTCTCACAGAATACTAGCGTAAAAGAGCAGCTTCATGCTGCTGTGTTTCGTATGGTGAGTGTAGAGAACCAGGGACCCTTTTTACTGGAAACAAGGTAATCCTTCTTAGTGAAAACCTTTACCACCTCAGCGGTGACAACGTATTTGCGTTTTTATTACTATTCGAGGATAGATTTTGATGTTTGTGGGCTAGAGTATCCACTTAACATCAAGTGGACTGTTTGTTCGTTTGTCTTTGTTAGTTTGTCACACTTATTATATAAAAAAATATCTGTATGTTTTTCTTATATTTTTAATGCTCGTTACATTGATTTTCTGGGTGTCTTATTAGGGTGGTATATTAGGGTTATAGTATCTTTATAAGGTTTCTATTATTTACAATAGTTAATATTTGGAAGAAAGGAACAAAACATAGGAATATACCAGTGGTAGGTAAAGATTGTATCGTTAAAGAATTATTGCTCTAGTGACCCTGTCCAGGGAGAAAAAAATAGAATACCTTAGGCGCAGGAATAACTTCGAAAAATCAGACACAAAACCAGCCGTGTGGTAGCGGCGTAAGAAGAATCATCATTGCATTCATCGTCCCGTGGGTGTCATAAAGGAAACTATAGGAAATTCGAGAAAAATCTTATGGCTTCCGACAGATGGTTTTTAAACATCCCGTTTACATCGGACGGAAAATAATCTAACTGGCGTGGGTCAGCAGTGTCAAAAGTGCGAGACCTCTTGTACTACGTTCGTCAATCTGCCTGTAAATCTTGAGGATTAATACAAATGCTCCCCGCATTAGGAGAGGTCCAGCAGTGGACGGAAAAGTGAAGAAGAACCAGTTTCACCAATTTGTGTTCTTACACCTATATTTGCTTTGACTCAGAGAAGAAGTTTACTTGGCTAAGTAGTAAGGTTTTTGAACACTAGATTAGGTGTTTATCAATATGCTTGCATATATGGAATATTTTTAAAAATTAGTTTGCTTAATAAAATTCTTCTGACTAAGTATACATTCAGTGAGAAACATAAAAGAAAAAAGAAAAGTAACATATGCTTTAGGTAGGCATAACATACTGTGGACTTACGTTAAGTATTAAATACGAATATAAAATCTTGCACAAAATATTTAAAAAAAATACGGAATGTAAGTCAGGAATTTTTCATGAGCGCTTACTTATGTAAAAACTTTTATACGACCCACTGCTGATCACAGACCTTTCATTTTTGGAAACATTATGTAACAATTAGTACGCCGTCTGTGCAGTCATTTTTGGCGGGCTTTCCATGATATCTTTAAAAAAAATTCTTACTCAGAAGGAACTTGGTATCTCAGAAATAAGCACACGCAGTAAATTTTACATTTAACACAGTATGATAGCACTAATGAAATTGTTATTTGCACTTTTAAGAATTAATGCATAAATAAAATTATTAAGTACTACATTTTTATCCAATATATAAATGTTATTTACTTATATGGGATACATTTAAATATCCAGACTAACGACGGGAAGCAGCGTCAAAGTTGCGCCTGCTAAGGCAAATCTAGGGAGGAGAGGCCTATGTCCAGCAGTGGACTTTTATGCTCCGATAAAGAAGAACAAAAAGAAGAACATTTACATAAAACTAGTTTTACGGATTTTATCGCGTATATTAACTTATTTAAATTACTTTTACTCGTAACGTCGGGAATATAAAATAAGTTAATATACGCGATAAAATCTGTAAAACTATTTTTATTTAAATGTGTAGTGTTCGCGTAAATATAAGAAATCATTAAGAACATTTACGTTACCATATTTGAGGACAAAAGGTAGCTATGTGGTAAGATTCCTTTTCTGCCTGGAAGTCCGTCTGGGTAGGTACCACCCTCATACTTATATTAGCCGCCAGTGCACGTACTGCTCTGTTACAGTCTAAAGGGAACCAGTATAATGAGAGGCTGTGACATTCCATCTTAATCATCAGAACACAAAGCAGCTGCAGCTTGCTATGGCTGCAAATGATCATGGGCTGCAGAAGTCCATCTGATGCATTTACCATCAGGTCAGCTGTAAGTTCGTTCGTCACTTTAGTTCTATAAAAAAAAAAACGCTAAAACGGAATACTTACTGTACTGATATTCTTTTAACTGACATAATAATGTGACCTTGCGTAACAGTCTAGAGATGATAATCAACTTACGGTCAACCGTGTGGTTGCCATACCTACTTACCTGCTTACATTCTTCATCTGCCTCTTCTTCTTTTAATTAAGCCCATAACAGAACAACATTGGGCATGGGCCCCTTGTTATACAGAGGAATTTACATAATACCCGAAGTATTTCACAACAGTTTCACGTTAATGTTTCACACCAGTTCCTTGTCGCTGTTCCGTATTTCTGATCTTGTCTATCATACAAAATGGATAGCATAGGGATGGATTCCAGGAAGCATAAGCTTCTCCTGGAATGGGTAACACGAGGAATGGTAGTAAATTAAATTAAAACACAGACTTTATATAATGCGCTTTTTATTTTATGTAACTATTTTTATTAATTAGGTATATTAAAATCCAATTTAAACATTATTTAATACGTATAGACTAACATATTTATCACGTTGGTAACAATAAGTCAATATGTCGTATTACTGAATTTTTTGGGTCCAAGACCCATAAAAAAGGCGCTATTATCGCGAAGAGAACCACAATTTCATGTAATGTGGGTTTCTTCGCCATAAAAATAATAATAGTTGTTAGTGCAGCGAGACTTCTAGGAGATGGTTGCATTGACATTGCTCCAGCGTGCAGTTCCGCAAGACTTTCTTCTGGAACAAAGGCTCGTGTTAAGGATACTGACTACCACATTTTATACATTTTGTAGTTACGTAACTAAGACTTCATAAAAAAGATCTTAAATAAAAACATACTTTATTACATTAAGTATTATGAAAATGCAATAAAAGAATAGTTACATGTTAAATGGTGAATGATACAACAGCTTTACTTCTATGTGTGGTAGAGCGATACTGCACCTATATTATGGGTGTGGCACGAATGGCTGTAGCACTGTCGGTTCGATCGGGACCAAGCTCTCACAGAATACCAGCTTAATGCTAGATACTGTGTTTTGTATGGTGAATGTAGTGAACCGGAGACCCTTTTTACAGGAAATGTGGCATTCCATCTTAGTCCTCAGGGGTGACAACGTGTCTGCATTTTGATTATCAATCGAGGATCGATCTAGACGTCTATGGACCATAGTATCCACTTACTATCATGTGGGCTGCCTGTTCGTTTGTCAATCACCTATTCCAATTTGGGTGATTGGTGATCTGGGTGACCACTCAACTAAATTTTTAATAATAATTGAGGATAGATGTAAGTATCTATGCACCACAGCATCCACTCCCCCTTTAGGTGGACTTGGAGCTCATTTATCACCTTTATTCAATAAAATAGAATAAAATTGAATATTATATACAAACCTTTAGGCAGGTGAATTTTACTGAAAATGCATGAGTAGTTGTAGTACTTTATTGGAATGACAATCTAATAAAATTCATTACTCGTATTCGAATTTTACAAATAAAACCAAAACGTTAAGCTTCGTCAACGTAAATAAAATAACACACATATTATGTTACAGGTAAACGGTACTGTAAAATCGCTGAAACTTTTTTTGATTTAAACTTTACATATCAATTTTGATTATAGAAGTAAGTCCATTTCGTCCTTGGGGTGTTGTAAGAGGCGGTTATGGGAAATGCCAGATATACCTCATGACTTACGACAAATGGCGCAATCATTTCGTTTACATTATACTCAAAATTATTAGTATTGCGATCGCTAATTCACGTGTCCAGTGTGGCTATTGAGGCAAATCTTACTAGCCACTTTTATGAGCTAATAAAGAAAAAGCAAATATAGACATATTTTTGACACCTTTTGATATTGATTGATACCTTTTCATTACTAAACACAATTAATACAAGTTGTAAAATAAAAATAAAATTGTGCTTCAATATAAATAAAATGAGAACATCATCATCGTGGTCGAAGTCAATTAAATACGCATTATTAACATATACACTGCCGCCAGTCATCCTTTAAATGCAGTACTCCGTACAAAGTGACTGACACTGCAGCGAAAGGGTTAAGGATTACTCAAAAACTATTAGTTAGATCTTAATTAATTTATATGGGACCACATGGGAAGCCTGGTGCTTCCAATGTGGTCTTTCAAATAAAAAAAGAATCATCAAAATCGGTTCACCTAGACAAACTTTCTAACACACATGAAAAAAATACAGTCGAATTGAGTACCTCCTCCTTTTTTGAAGTCGGTTAAAATAAAAGTATGCTTTGTAATTTGAAAAAAAAAATTATAATACAACTTTTATTTCACTAGGCAATTTTTAAATCCTCAGATAAATTTTATTCATAGAATAAAATACAACAAACAAATTACACTGGTATGAATGAAATAGTTCAATTATTTCACTTCAATATTCAGTCAGGTAATATATTTAATGAATAACTTTTATCTGACGATTGAAGAATCAGCTCATATACAATATACAATTATATTCTCAAATGAAAAATGCCCCATACCATTGAGTACGTGCACGGAAACAGTATGGGGACGTGCACCTCGTACCGCACACGTGTAATTTCCTGCGTCGCTGCTGTTGACACGTGCGAGGCGCAACAGACTGTCTGCTCCTCCAGGCACTTGCTCCGTTTTTACGCTATTATAATAAACATAGAGATACATTTACGATAATGATTTGAGATGAAATGAAATCGTGTTGGATTCCATTTTTTCTTTACTATGTCGACTTTTTTTGTTTTTGAGTCCGTCAGTAGGTATCATCCTCTTTCCTATTTGCTGCTTGCGCTGCTGTATTACGGACTGAGGGATAGAGAGAGCCAGTATAATTACAAGCTGCGAGGATTTCAGTTTTAGTCGTTAGAGGTAACAATACGCCTATAGGCTTCATTGTTTGAAGTTAACTATAGGTGACCACTGACTGCAGTAGCCACTTACCATCAGGCAGACTGTAAGTTCGTTAATCATTTCAATTTTTTTTATATCTCTCACAGTTTTTTTTTATTTTGTATTAACATAGGATTGGAGGGTTGTATCAAACAAAACCCGCAGTGCTCTATGCCGAAATTTGCTCGTGCAGTGCTATCACTGAAACAGGTCCGTGCTGGTTTGTACGTGGTAGAGCAATGTTGCAGCTATATTAGTAGTATAGTTGTAGCATGAATGGGTCGGCTCGACCAGGGAAGGACAACGCTCTCACAGAATACCAGCGTAAAATACCAGCTTAACACTGCTGTGTTTCGTGAGGTGAATGTGGAGAACCGGATACCCTTTTAACTGGAAAAGAGGCATTCCATTTTGTTCCTCATGTGTGATAACGCATCTGCATTTTGATTCTTTATTGAGGATAGATGTAGATGTCTATAGGTCACAGCATCCACTTACCATCAGGTGGACTGTGTGCTCGTTTGTCTCTCTATCCTATAAAAAAAAGTTCCGTTACCAAATTTTCTTGCTGCAGGTTCTGTCAAGTATAGTTCCATACATTTGTAGTATGTGATTAATACTTCGTTTGATTGGTCTTTTTCCTTTTAATTTTTTTTTATACTTTGTGCTGTATGCTCTAGCTAGAGTAAGAGTGTTTAATTTTTTTTTATACGATTGCAGCTTGAAACACAAGACTAGTGCTAAATTAAAGCATATTGCTACTGTGGTTCATATGATGAGTGACGATAAACAAAGACCCTTTTAATGGTAACGAGACTTTCGTCCCAATCCTAAGTGGTAACAAGGAATCTGCATTTCGATCTAAATCGAGAATAGATGCATGTGTCTAGCAGCTACAGCATCTACTCACATAGTAGACTAGTGTGCTTGTTATTCACTCTTACTTGCATTTAAGAAATGAATTGGTAGTGCAGTGTCCAAGTGGCTGTGCTCGAGGGTTCAAATCTCAAAAGGTTCAAATATTTGTATGGTCTAAGAATAATTATTCCGGGTGTGAATGTTTGCCAATGCAAAAGGCATCCATAATATGTACAAAATCCTATCGTGATATATTTAAAAATTGTTACCTATACGATAGGATTTTGTTCATATTATGGATGCCTTTTGTTCATATTATGGATGCCTTTTATAGTGTTTTTTTCTTTTGGTAGTGCCACGCCGCAGCTCTATTATGGTTGTAGCACAAATGAGTTGGCTCGACCGACCACGTTCACACAGAATACCACTTAAATATATTAGCTTAAAGCTGTTGTGTTTTGGATGGGAAGTGTAGAAAACTGCAGACCCTTTTTACTGGAAACGTAGCATTTCATCTTAGTCTTCAAGCGAAAATACGCATCTGCATTTTTATTTTTAATCGAGGAGATATGTAGAAGTCCATGGGCCTCAGCATTCCCTTACCATCGCGTGGACTGTATGCTCGTTTGTCACCCTTATTTTATAAAAAACAAAAAAACATTATATTACTTTTAGAAATATGTCTAACAATTATCTTCTCTCAAATTTAAGTTTAGAAAAAATAAATAAAGCCAAAATTAATTAGATACTACAACTTTCTTATATCTTATTTTCATCACATTAGACAAAAGAAAGTGAAGATATTGTTCAAAAGTCACAAAAGAAATTTTACCTGATGCCACCTCTAGTAGTGTCGGCGTTGAGTGCCCTGCCTTCGTGTATCCAGGTCAGTACAGTCGGCGTCTCAACATGGCGAGCTCTACAGACGAGGGCTAGTGTTGATTCCGCTTCGTAATACTTCTCTAAAAGTGGTGCGCCGGCCTCATCTACTACCCAAACTTGCGGAGCTAACAAAAATGTTTTGACACGTAGAATGTTTTGAAAAATAATAACATATTTTGTACATATAAGGTTTTTTTACAATCATATTGCAGAATTATATACAATTTTAACAGTTTATCCCACACCTTAAGTTAGCAATTCTCGTTTATAATATGTATAATACGACGGCTCCGTGGCGCAGAGACTTAGCGTTGACTTATGGTGCCTAGGGCCGCAAGTTCGAATCCCTCACGGAACAAGTATTTGTAAGGCCTACAACTAATTGTTTCGGGTCTGGATGTTTAATTTTTCTTTAAATTGTGCTTGTGAAATTTATGTATGTAAACTGCCTCCACGATACAATAAAAAATCCTAGTGACGTTTAAAAAAAAACAAAAACAAAAAATATATGTTAATTGTTTGAAAACGGCTCTAAAGATTTGAAATATCAAGATCTAGTTTCTTAAAATATAAAAGTGGCAAAAAAATTGACTTTTTTACGCTTAGACAGTGTGATATACCACCTAGGGCTTTATGACCTTAGGTCGTAAATTGCACGGGTGAATTGTTATCTAGTACTGGCTTATAAGACGTACAGAAATAATGAAAAACGAGTACGATCAAAAACAAACATTTCTTAAGTAAATGCAACAATATTAACTATTTCGAAAAACTTTATTGAACCAGTAAATCAAGCTTTGATTTATTCTATAATCAGCGTCAGAAACTGTATAAATAAAAAATGGCAATTTTGTTCAATATTAACCCATTTACGCCCGCTGTTCCCATTTGGGCCACTTTTTTAAGTGGCCATAGTTTTTACTAATAAATACTGCTATTATATCGGATATTTTCCGAGATTTGACCATAAATGGAGGTATTTTAGTATGGTGTCCCCGAATGGGTCCAATGGGCTGATTGATAATATATTTTTGTTTGTTATCGCAGATTTAGTTTCGGCGTGAACAATAACTAAGTAATGGTTTGATGTTATAAATGACTATAGAGGACTCGAGGAAGCCATTGAAAACATTTTGAATGAAAAGGATGATCCTGGTGTTACTTATACGATATAGTTGCCATTTCTCCAGACCCCAGTGTTCTCACGGGTTAAGAAGAAGGTGATAAAGATGATGTCCACAAAAATTCTTCCGCGTGATATTCCAGGTAGAGATGAAGTGTTTGAATCCAGGAACAACGATAAACGGGATACGCGAAATCACGTTGGCGTAAGTGTGACGGTTTATATGTATGTAGACATGCCATCAACGTTAAAAAATGTTCAGAATCGAAGGGAAAACGATGTAAACGAGCTCAAGCACCAGCACCATTCAACATTTTCAAAAATATGTATGATGTGGAGGTTTTTTACATGACCGTTATGTACACAAAGTTATATTAGGTCCTTACATATAAAATTAGCGTTTTGTCGTACTGACCACTTTGATCTGAAATATCTCCTCTTTGGTTAAGAATTCCAAATTCAAATTTATAAATTCATTTAGCTGGTACATTTGAGTTTTGAAAACGGTCATTCATTTGTTTTTCCTCATTATTTTATTCTTTGGCGTTCAAGAGTGCTGTGAATTACTCGAAACGTCGGGAATATGAAATAAGTTAGTATAAGTGATAAAATCCGTAAAAACTAGTTTCAATTAAATGTGTATTGTTCGCGTAAACATTAGAAATCATTAGATTAATAGAAATAATTATTAAAAAATTAACCTACTGTTGACATGCAAGTAAATCCGACTGACTCTAGGTGGATGCGTTGATATTTGACATTCATAAACCCCTTCATCGTCCGGTTTCACCTCTTTAATGAGAAGTCTCCAATTTCCAGGGTATCTCTGTGCAACGGTGACTCGATTGTCAGCAGCATATGTTACGGCCCCAACAGTTAGCAGTTCAGGCAGCTCTTCTTTTCCTCTGCGACGTACCCATGATACCTAAAAAATCAGAGGAGTTATATTTTTTTGTCATTAAAATGTGATGGTTAGTGTGAATGGTTATGGGAACCGCGAACTTTAAAGTTGTAAAATACTAGCACTAAATTTTAATATAACTTGGAGTGTTAAAGGGGAATATTATTATAGAAATGGGTGACAAGCGAGCACACAGTCCACATGATGGTAAGTGGACGCTGTACTCCATAGACATCTACGTTTTCATTCTCGATTAAGAATCAAAATGCAGATTCGTTGTCACCCCTGCAGATTAAGATGGAATGCCTCATTTCCAGTAAAAAAGATCTCCGTTTCTCCACACTCACCATACGAAACACAGCAACTATAGGCTGCTATTTTACGCTGATATACTGTGTGAGCGTGGTCCTTCCGTGGTCGTGCCGACCACGTAGAGCGCTAATAGTGATAACCGAATTGCTAGTATTTTCTTAAATATTTCTGTCCGGAATTCAAACCCGCATCCTTCAACGCCGCAACCACAACGCTATCGCGCTGTCAAATTGTATATTATACAGTAAAAAAGATACATGACTTATATTTAAACCACTTCAAAAAAGGAAGTGGAGTCTCAATTCGTCTGACTATTTTGTTTCATCCCTAAAGGCGGAAAAATAGGGATGAAGTTTTCATGTAACTAAGACGACTTTTTAGTTGTGACTTTGAACTTTTAATTTTCCTTAGTCCACTTAAAGAGTAAAAAGATAAACTTCAAAAACGAAAAATAATAAATAATTTCCACATAATACCTTCCAAAGTCAGGGTTTTAATACTTCGAGCCTATGTGTCTTAGCAATTACTGTGTTATGTGGAAATAATTTTATCCTTTTAAGCTTTAGAAGTCGGATTTTACTTCACTTTAAAGTTAATTTTTACTTATAAATACAAAAATGTGTATGCTATTTTAATTTATTGCACATACATTTCATAATTTTATTTTTAATAAAATGAACAAAAATATTTTAAAAAATCAGCTTAGTCGTATATACAGATAAAATCAAGAGAGAACAGAAAATCTCCATAACTTACCGTTTTGTCTTGTAGGAGACTAATTCTGCAGTTTAAATAAGCATCTTCTCCAAGCTGTACGGTTATTTTAGTGACGTTTCCTTTAGGAGTGTCTTCAAAGGTTGGTCCGTATCTTATGTCGTGATCAAAATAAGTATTTTTTGCTGATATGACATGGGGTACCAAATCAACTTTGATGACCTCGGGTTGGCCTGTAACTGGTTTCTCTGGTTCAACGTCAACCCTATCTGACGTTGGTTGCGGCACCTTGAACGACTTTGTACTATCTATTGTAGAGTTACCAAGTCGCAGCATGATAGGTGCTGGGATAATGCCAGTGCTCAGCACATAAAATGATGTTACCGTGTGATCTTCTGCTGTTTTTGTTGAATCTGATGAATTAATAATTCCTTTAAATTATACATGCAAAATTTTACGCTTTCTACTTTAGTGACGGTGTAAGAATATCCACTACCATATATCTTCTCATGGGTGTCATAAGGGTGATGGAATAAACTAGAATAAGCTAGATAGGCAGTAACGTCTTGCATTTAACAGCTAAAATAAAATTAAAAAAACTGCGGTTGCAAACCCGCCAAACAAAAAGTGACAACTATGGCAAATATCCCCCATATGAGGCAATCATAGGGGAGGAATATGTACAGTTGTGAACTTTCATAGGCTGTAATGGTTGTTACGCCTTGTGATGGCGGCGTAAAAGAGTGCATTATCCGTTGTCTTCCGTGGGTAAGAGTCTACTGCGGGAAATACTAGAAAAATATGGATTTAGAAAGATTGTATAACTATCTCGTTTACGCAGACAACGGCGAACAGCTTCAAAGATGTGAGAGTTCTGGTGCTACTATCGTCAGCCCTCCTGCCGAGCTTTACAAGAAAATGTCCGCCGATATACTTTACTGATTGCTTTGAAATTTTGGCACAATAATTCAATACGTAAAAACTAAAATTACAATTTATATACGTTCCACTCTTGGGCGCAGGTCTCCTCTCATTTTTGAGTGGGTTTTTAGGGCAAGGAAATCTCAGCTGCCTTGCCCCAATGTATGGTGTAGGTATTTACACATGTTTTTGAAATATTTTTTGTAGTGAAAACTTCTTTAGCATCGTTGTGATTTGAAACTCAATGAAACGAAAAAGCGATACTTAAAAGAGAAAAACATAATATATATCTATAGCATTTAGCCTGCGAGGGAATGAGACAGATATTAAATTAGTCATATTTAGGCCATCTAGCGTCTATATTACGCTCCACTTTGAGAGTTAATCAATTTTTGTTTGACAAAATGTCTTTACCTATAGAATGAAGTAGATGGCGCTATTGAAAGCGATTTTACCCGACAAAAATGTTTTTTTGATTTACTACACTAAAATTTAGGCTCTACATATCTAAAAATATGGATTGTAACATTTATTTGCTATAAAATTAAACTTTTATGCCATGTGACTGTTTATGCCATGTGTATGAAAATTATCATATTAAATAAACCATTTGCCGTGAAATGTTGTTAATTATTTCTTTTCATTTGAAGGTTTCACTTCTACCGCGTGTGAACTGCACGCATGTTTTTTTTTTAATTTTAATTTCTCAGATATGCAAGTTTCCTCACGATGTTTTCCTACACCTTTGAGCACCTGATAAATTAGATCGCTTACTGTGAAATTACGGCGAGTGCTTCGCCCCTGAGCTACCACAGCTCTCCATTAGAATAGAATAGAATATAATAGAATAGAATATAATAATTTTTTATTCAATATAGATTACATGTAATTCTCATTGAAAGTCATTTTTTTACTTTACCGTTCCCATAGGAACAATCACATATAATTTCGTATTGCATTTTTCATACATCTTAAAAGAAATAAGAAAATATGCTGACTCTAAAAGCTCCATGACATTTTAAGAGACAGAATCTAGCAACTTCATCATGCAATATACTGTAATTGTTTCCATAACGTTTAATATTTTATTTTATTTCTAAGTTATACTCTACTGTATCACAGACGGATACTGACAACTTCATCTTGTAATATACTGTAATTGTTTCCATAACGTTTAATATTTTATTTTATTTCTAAGTTATACTTTACTGTAACACAGACGGATACTGGCAACTTCATCTTGTAATATACTGTAATTATTTCCATAACGTTTAATATTTTATTTTATTTGTAAGTTATACTCTACTGTAACCTGTTTTGTATAATAAGTTAACTTATCTGTGGAAAATTATTTGTTTAATTTTATTTATCTTTATTATATTATATAATTTTAAGGTATATTCCCCTAAACAAATAAATGAATTAAAATATTGAAATATTTTTGAAATGTGTTGATCAATTTATTTTATGGTTAGGGCCGAATTTTCAATCCTGAAATAAAAGTTATTTATACAATATAAACAAATTAAAAACTACAGTTGCACGAACAATAAATTTCAATAGTTACATTTTATATTCAGCCAGGCATAGTTTACGTGACGGATTACTTTTATTTGACGAATGCAAAATTCGGCCCTAAATCACATGAGTAAAGAAATCGTTCTTTACTCATGTGCCTAAATGGACTATTGATTATTATTTGATTAAATAAATCAAATAATTATGTTAAATCTATACATATAAATTAAATTAAAGTGTATGTCGGTAATATTGAAACAACTGCCGTATATTAACCGCTCAGACTCCGACATTTTGTTGGACCAACTTAGTCAGACCTATGGTCAAGTCAAAGAGTATAGTAGGCCAGGCCAAGGACAATTTTTTTAAATGAAGGTAAATATAACTTAGAACACTTTGCTAATTAATTTCACTATGTACTTATCCAAAAATAAAAATAAAATATCAACAGTTAAAATATCGAATTATTTGTATGAAGGTCATGAGAGTGCTAGAGAAACGACGATTGTAAGACGTTGTCGATAAATAAAATGTTTTGAGAAATTATCAATAACCGTGTAGTGACAGTGTATGAATATTCATATCATCCCGTTGGTGTCATAAGAGGCGAATAGACATGGGAAAAAGTGTTATTTTTAAATAACCGTGGCCGTCGTTCCGGTTACAAAAAGTCACAGTGAAAAATCATTCCGACTTTGTCACGTTGATAACGTTGGATAACTACTTGGAACATTAGAACGACTTATAACGTGACTTTACGAGTATATATGCATTTTAGATTTAGTATTAGGTTTTATTTCAGTAGTCAATTTTTTATTACCTTCCTTACCTAAGCTACGTGGCTATATTATAGGAACCATTCTAATTATTATTTTTGAAATATACGAATTTCACCAACAAAGCCGATCAGTCGGTGTACCGATCCAGTACACGGTACACGTACCTTGTTACTGTGTAACGCGCGTAGCTCCTTTTGTTTGGTTACATCAGTGACATGAGTAACGGAGAAAATAGTACAGTGGCGGCGCGAAGGAACAACGTTATTTCGGAACGTAGTTAGTCATCGTTACATCTAGGCTGATCACGGTGACTTTTTCACCGTGATGTTATTTATCACTCATGTCTAGAGGCGACAGAGGGAAATAAATCAGGAGATGGGCAGCAGCGTCTTTCTAATAAAGACTAAAAATAAAAAACTGCGGTTGCCAACCCGCTTGTCAAGCGTGGAAACTATGACAAGTATACCCCTATTAGGCAATATATGGGGGAGGCCTCTGTTCAGCAGTGGACTTTAATGGGTTGTAATAGTAAGTTTTTGTTTTAATAGTGATAAGAAAAAAAATATGGGAGGAAAAAAACGACAATTTTTTTTAATTTAATATCGGCGGAACACGGATGCTCCTTGCAATGTTTAGGGCAGCGTTGCCGAGGTGGGCGATATTTGCGGCAGTAAAATTTTGAGCTCCACTTTTTTTCTATGGCCCATGGCCAGCAGTGGAAGAAAACTGTAAGAAGAGGGAGGGGGTAGTTTTATTGTTTGATAAAATATTTTTGTGTGTAAAAAAGTCATCAAACATCAGCATCAAACTACTAAACAAAAGTTGTATTAACAAGTTCAATGGTTAAAACAGTAATAAATAACAAAACCAAACAAATTTACTGAAAAGAAAAAAATCATAATTATATGTCACTTTTACAACTGAGGCAAATCTGACGACGATGTTAAAATCAAATAACTACTATGTAGAAAGAAACAAGGACATGGAAACACTCGATATTTCATAAAGAAAAGAAATTTATACTATAATTATATCGATATACTCAGTAGTAGCCTCTAATAAATAAATAAAAATTCCATCATAGGTATATACGCTGAGTAAACGTAGAGATTATATACTCTTTGGTTCTGAGGGTGGGTCTTTGGCGGGGTATAAAAAATTACAAGTTGAAATCCGATCGGTTTCGCTGCCGCTTGATAGATTAAATACGTTTTTATTAGATCTATTGCTGTCCAAACAAGATATCCGAGAAAGACAACTGCAGCTCAGACTATAAAAATTTGATGAAACCATCTTTCCTTATTTGCTTGTTTTTCCATGAACATTAACATTATTCCAAAAAATTCACTTCTAAACATGAGCCTCCCCCATAAATTGCCGCATATTGAGAGTATCTCTTATAGTTGCCACGATTGGCAGGTTGTCAATCGCAGTTTTTTTATTATTATGATTTGTTATCAAAAAGACGCTGCTGCCCATCTCATGTTTCAGTTTCCCTATCTTACGACACCCATGGGACGATACCATGGTGTAGTGGATAATCTTACACCGTCAATACACGGGATAACTTAAACCTGTTTTTCCAAGTACAGTATATTTTTCTCTTTTATTTTTATCTTTTCCTTCAATTTGTTTGGTAGATAACTCATAACGGCAGTATAACAAGGAAATTTTAGTAATTGTAGAATGTTCTTCGTTTTAATAATTCAGGATAATCAAAATATTTACCTGTCGTAAATTGACATAAGCCTATCTGTGTAAGAAGGAAAACGCCCATACTCCACAACATAGCGCCAGAACTAGGCTGCGCCCCGCACGGGGTCTCATAATCTGGAATGAGTAAATAATAAACGTTAATTAAATGGACAAAAAAAGTTTTTTTTCTTAAAAATAATAACGATGACAAACGATCACCCACAAAGTCCACATAAAGCGGATGCAGTGGCCCATAGACATCTAATTTATCCTCGATTAAGAATCAAAATGTAGAAGGCTCACTCTACCAATCTCATTTAGCTCCATATTCTACAAGATTATGGAGGGTATATAAATCGCCCACCTCAAGGCATACCTAGAACAGAATGACCTCTTCAGTGACCGCCACCCGTATGTGTTTCGCTGAAATCGGTCAGCTGGGGACCTTCTAGAGTATGCCAGTCACATATGGCGCGGGGCACTCGAGAACATTTGGGAAGCACTTGCTTTTTACCTTGATATCTCAAAGGCCTTTGACAGAGTTTGGCACATTAGCCTTTTGGTTAAACTTCGCAGAAAATCTGTTTAAAACCAATCTCAACATCCTCGAACACGGACGCAAAGTAGCCAGCCTTTCGGTTTTCTACAGGATGCATTTCGGAGAGTGTGTGCAAGAATTATATAACTTAATTCCTCCCTCTCCCTTCCAAACTTGGACAACCACACGCTCGGCCAGTCTCCACTCTTTCGTTGTCGACTTACCACCCGTTTGAACCAAATGGTTAGCTACTATGTTCGTCATGCGTAAAGCAAAGAGTGGAAGAAGTTGCCAGCATCTATATTTCCATTCAATTACAATATGGGTGTTTTCAAGGCAAGAGTAAATAGGTTTTTGTTAAGTCAGTGCTCTTCACCATCTTTGACTGCATTACTACTTACCATCAGTTGGTATAGTAGTTAAGCGCTGGCTTGGAATAATAAAAAAATGCGTTGTCATCCCTGAGGACTTTGACGGAATGCCTCGTTACCAGTAAAAAGGTTTCCGGTTCTCGTCACTAACCACACGATTCGCAGCAGCATTAAACTACAATTTTATGCTGGTATTCAGCAGGAATTTGTTAAGTAGGAATTTATGCATTATTTAATATTAGATTGTATTTTTGTATTACTTTTGGTGTAATAACAAAAATATTTATTCGTTATGTTTCGTCAGGGTGAAGCACGCACGTGAGTTTACGACTCCTAAAAAATGAATTCTTACCCATAGAATGCCTTTTCGACATTAAGTTGGCTTTTGTTTCAATTATTTTGAGTACAATAAAGGATTTTCCAGGTTTGTACTTAGTAATATAGGCAATGTAGGTAAAGTTTTACAAAAAAAATCCCAGTTCAAAAACTTTATTAAACAAAGATTGTATCGAAAGTAAAAA
>JAGSMP010000826.1:0-95808 GCA_029286625.1 Parnassius orleans | reverse complement strand
TCCGGGTTTATACTTAGTAATATAGGCAATGTAGGTAAAGTTTTACAAAAAAATCCCAGTTCAAAAACTTTATTAAACAAAGATTGTATCGAAAGTAAAAATAATTGTAATATTGCGGAATAGCATCAAAGGTACGAAACGTCTAACGTTCTAACTCCAAGTCGCAAAGTGCATTCAAAAAGTCTTGACAGACTTGACTGAGGCTTCCTTCGTAGAGGTGTAACAATTAAAGCAATTCTTCCTGTCGGAGTGGCCCATGTCCAGCAATGTAAAATAAACGCGATATTTTGCCTAATTATTAAAGATAATTACGACAAATCTAGACTAGATAGAGAATTGTCTATCAATGGACTGCACCAAATAATTTGTTTACCAGTAAATCGCTACTGCAATTGTAGACATTTATTATGTTTATTTTTATTCAAAAACGATCTTAATACTGACAATGATTTTACGCTTTTGTTTACATAATTCACATGTTTGGTAATTTTTAAAGATAAAAAGACAGAATGTTTAAGATTTTTTTTTACCTAGTTTTTCTTCATGCAATTCATGTATTCATGTTATTGCAAAATAACCCTATATATATAATCTGCCAACCTATATTAGAACAATATGATAAATGTTCTAAGTATATTGGCAGGTGGCCGGCGCCCCAAAATAAAGAGTTATTTTAGGGCTTTTATTTATGATTACAAATAATAAAAACAGGCAAAGGAGCATACGGCTGTGTCAAGATGGCATACCGTAGATCAGATCGACTTCTTACCGTCGCAAAATTTATCCTGAAGGAAAAAGTCGGCGTACATTTCTGGGTGGATGGACCTGATGGCCGAAAAGTTCCATTAGAACTTAGTCTTCTGTTGACATTGAAACATCCTAATATTGTAAGTATTAAGTAAATTTAAAATAATTTAATAAACTATCAAAATCGCTCTCAAGAATAATAAAGCACATGTAAATTAATAGGTTTGATTCTCGAATAAGGCCTGCATACCAGGCGCTATTCTTTTTCAATACCATAAGTTTTTTTTTATATGGAATAGTAACATACATTATAGAAAAGTAGCAAACGAACATGCAGTCCACTTGATAAAATAAGGTCACTGTAACTCAAATATCTACACTTAACTCCCATATGTGTGCGGCCACCATTGAGGACTAAAATAAAATGCCCTATAGCGTTTTATTTTACTGGTAACAGACTACAAATAATATCACAGCCGCAAAGATAATAGGCATGAAGGTAGGCATCTGCCTTGACAAGACTCCTAGATATAAAGATTCTTAGATCAAGAAGCTACCACCTAGTATTCTGCAATGAGCTTAAATTTAGCACTTTATATTAGTTAATATCATGGTATTGTCTTAATATTAATATTGCCGTGTTAAAGTGGCGTAATATAATTCATCATCCTATTGGAGTGATAAAATACGATTATGGAAATGCCAGAGTGATGTCATGGCTTCCGATAGATGGATTTACCTATCTCGTTTACGTCAGTGGTTAAATAAACAGACTAGCGACTGTAAGCAGCATCAAATGTACGAAACATCTGGTACTGCGAACATTTTCATCACCCATGGTCACGGGGGGACTGAGGTGATTGACATCCCGATGTCAAAGTTAACCCGGAGTACCTTCAGCTTTTTAATTATTACTTTTGGTCCGATCTACGCAGAATGAGCTTACTGTATCTTGAAGTCTTGCAGTGGTATACTTGGGTTTCATTTTATTAATTACAGGATTCCAAGCAGGTGGTAGTACCCAGCCTTCTTCTCTATTGAAATTAGGATGTTTTTAATTGCAATATCCTCAAGTATCATTCTTGGTAGGAATCGATATCCTTTCGCGAGGATTTGTGGTCTTTCAATCTGATGTAATGGCGCTGGCCGTCTAGGATTTGATCACAAACTGCAGACTTCCCGGAGCGTTGGTTCACGTCAGCTATATGTTCTTTTACGCGGGTTTTTATAGATCTGTTTGTTTACCCTATATAAGAAAGAACACAGACACACAGAACACAAGACATATATGGTTCGATGTAGAAGAATGAGAATCAATATTTATGTATACTCAATGAAACACGACCCTATTGTGTCAACTTTTAACAATTAAACCCATAATCCAAACTGTGTATAAAATTCTCAACACAATATTACTTGCATTCCAGGTGAGCGTGGTGGATGTGTTCGAAAACGACAAATATTTCCAGATGGTGATGGAAAAGCATGGTGCTGGAATGGATTTGTTTGAATTTATTGAACGTAGGCCCAGACTAGATGAGCCGCTTATTAGTTATATTTTCAGACAGGTAATGCCTATAGTAAATTTTCTGACAGCAGCAATAGGGTTCTCCAAAATATTTAACCTCTTAAAAATATTGCTGAACAAAGTAGATAACGTATTGGATCAGGTTCTCTCATAGAACCTGATCAAATACGTTATACAAGTTAAACCATAAAAGGTTAAAAAGTTTTTGCTTAAGACGAAACAACTGAAGTTAATAACTCGATTTAATGCAACTGAGCCTCTATGTATACAAACAAGGGTTTTATCTCAGAGGCTGGTAGTGGTTTGCCAACACTACTCACTCTGAATACATCATACACATTCTAGACCAGTTAGGCAATTGGATACATCTATCTGTCTAACAGAACATTAAATAAGCATTGTTGATTGCGAATCGAATATCCGCTACTAAAAAAAACATATTATAAAGACAGAGCAAAATTATGAACATACGTGAAAATATAAAATTCAAATTTGACAATATTAACAGCACTCATATTTAAACAGTACTTGATGAAATCTCAACATTCAAAGATATACTGAGCATTATACCATCTGTAGTAGGTGGTGCTTGTGTTTATTTACTTACATATTAAAAATCTCGATTTTCATGTCAATGAAAATAGCTAGAGATATGAAAAAATCTATGCATTTTTCTCACTATATAGATTATCTGTGCTAATTTTCATCGAAATCAGACAATTAGTGTCAGAGGAGATAACAGTAAAATTGCATTGTTTTAAAGTGTAAGTGATTTAAAGCCCATAATCCTTGAGATACTACTATAAAACATTATTAATTTCAACCAATACAAATTGTATTGCATGCCTTAAGCGCGAAGCGCTTAGAATGTTCTACTAGGGCCTAAAAATCAAGATTCCAACGTTTTGTCGCATGAAATCGTATCTAACAATCATATTGTACATATAAATGATATAAAAAGCACAGTGTCAGAAAGTTAAATGATTATTGAACTTATAATTTTTTTTAATTTTTTTTTATTCATAGGACACCAGCAGTGCACACATTATTACATTTTATTGAATGTGGGCTTAATCTAGGGACTGATGTGTGCACCCTTATAGGTGACACAGCATTAGCATAGCTTATAAAGAAATATGTCACAAAAAATAATACTAAAAGATAATATACCGGGTGTTTGTGAAAACGAAGACAGACGATAGTACTAAGGATACCTTTGATGGGTCACAAAGAAATTCGATCCCGAGGAAGAAAAATCATCTTTTCACAACGTTTTATTAACTTTATTCACGCTCCATCATGTTAGTACAGCTAAATGAAACGATAATTTCATTAAAAAAAATCATGAAAATACTTAAACATAAAATCAGCAGTGTAATTTAAATCAGCTGACTAAGGTCAATAACCGCGTGGACGCCGAATTCTTATCTAGCTCGGTACGAAACAATGCATTAGGTATACGACTCACTCTACTCTTCCCTTTCACACACGCGCTGCCGCCGCCCGACCGACTCGTGTCGCCTCGCGCTGTGGTTTTTACACATACCAGCGTTGCCAACATGTGGGGAATTCCCCAAATTGCGGGGAATTTAAAGTTGGTTGGGGATTTTATGGGGATTGGTGTTATGCGGGAAAAAGGCGAGGATTTTGAAAATCGATAAACAGAGCCAAGTCAGAACCTTTTTGCAAGAAATCTAAATACTTATCTTAACATTTTGTTAGGTTACTTAAGAATATCGAATGACTCCCTTTTTTTAATTATCTTCATTGCACCACATTTAATTTTCGGATTTATTTCGGCAACTTTTGTGTATCATTTCATGCTTTTCATTTCTTTATTTTATAATTTTAAAGAAAAAAAATGTTAGTTAAAAAGTAAATAGTGTTTATAATTTTGTGAGTACTGAGTACCCAATTAGGTACTTTTATTAATTTCAATATAATTTTTGTAGTAAAGAACTGTTTGTTGCGTCAGGGTACAATTGATTATGTAATTGGATTAAAAATGACAACCATAACTTCTAAATTCCATATGAAGACTAGTCGTAGAGATAACTAAACTTATAAATAAAATAAACGTTGGCAAAGTCGTAACGGTTTAACGGTCTGTGGCAGTGCTCAGTATTTCAAGGACTTTACGAATGCCTCGTGCGCATTTGTTTTGGCGGGATTAATTATTAATTTTAGTTTTTGAGACAGTTCCGTATTGACTGTTGACTATCACGTGCGCTTGGGCGGCAGTTCAATTGTTTTGTTTATTACATTCTTGTTGTTATTACTTGTTGTTACGTTTTGTTTTTCTTGTTTTGTTTTAATAATGCCTAACGCGTAGGTATGTACGTTTATAGTGCTCGTGAATACGGCAACATGTTAATGTGCCTTGGAGAATCTCATACATAAGGCCACTTAGGATTTAGATCGGTAAGCTGTTTCATACCTATTTTTTTTTAAATAACTTAGTACTGAACTCATCTGAATAGGTACATAACTGAATACATTATAATAATAAATGGATAAAAAAGCATGACTCTAACCTTGTTAACATTTCATTTAAGTAATTTTTTTATTAGCTGGTATCGAACCAGGTATTTGGTTTATTTAACCTGTGAATAAAGTGGCTAGGTGGAGACAAGCACAGTGGCAAAATAGTAGGTTAAGTAGATATGTTAGGTATTTAGACAAGTGTTGTAAATTATTAGGTATTGTGGTACCATGGCTAGCTGCGGGCCGCGCGAATTCGGCGTCCGCGCGTTCATTGACCCCCTCAGCTGATTGTAATTCCACTGCTGGTTTTATGTTTAAGTATTTTCATGATTTTTATGAAATATGCTAATAAAAAGTTGTGAAAACATGATTTTTTTCCTCGGGATCGAATTTCTTTGTGACCCATCATCAAAGGTATCCTTAGTACTATCGTCTGTTTTCTTTTTCGGGAGCGTTTCACAAACACCCGGTATAACTAAGACAATAAAAACATGCACATAACTAAGCAGCAGCTGTAGGGAACATTGATATTAGATTATAATTAATATATAATCATTCACCAATTATTTATAATAGTGATCTATTACATTTTTCCTGTGTTTAGGGAAAGTATCATGAAAAATATCGACAGTAGGCACCACACCACAGAGTGAATTATAGGTGTCACACATTCGCGGTACCGGGACGTATGACCCCATGTTAGTCCTGGATTGGGGAGTGTGTAACAATTTTGTTATTGGACGACGAGGGATATTGTATGGTACATTTAGGGAGAAATATTGTAGTAGTTCACAGCAGGCAGGCCGTCCGTTTACTATTTTATATAATACTAGCAGGTCGTGAATTTTTCTCCTACTATTCAGGGAAGGTATTTAAAAAAATGCCAAGCGCTGTTCGTAGGGACGCCTATGTGAAATTCCACTACATATGAAGGCAAGATGTCTTGTAAAGGCTCTCTGAATACCTTCTATTCTTTGGGAGTGCACAGCGTATGTTGGGTTCCATATTGTACTCGCATATTCCAGTTGGCTTCTTACTAGGGTGTTAAAAAGTAAGATTTTAGTGCTTATTTGAAAGCCTCTGGTATTGCGTTTAAGGAAGCCCAGCATCTGCGCAGCTTTCTTTACAATCATATTAATATGAGGAAAATTAAGATTTTAGTGCTTATTTAAAAGCCTCTGCTATTGCGTTTAAGGAAGCCCAACATCTGCGCAGCTTTCTTTACAATCATATTAATATGAGGATTTTTTTTTAATCGATTAATTGCTATTTTTACATACAAAAAGTGGTTTTAGTGGCTTATGGTGTGGATTTATCAAGTCCGCATGGAGGGGTAAACACGATAACTTTTGAAAATATCACTTTTTCAACTCGAATCTATTTTTTAATCTCTTCATCTATCATGTGGGAAGCCATGGAATGTAAATGACAGTTTAATTTTGTTTTGTTTAGTTATAATTAATTTTTTTCGGCTGAGAAATCCCGAAATTTTCGGTGTTTTTGAGCAGCCTTGTAATAATTTAATTTACTAAATAGACTGCCTCACTCACTCACTTCGGGCTCAGCCGCCGTCGTGATTCTATACTGTATCGGTTGTTTGCAGCGGCTCGTGCTCAAAAAGATCGCTGTACAAATACAAAATATTCGAAAAATCAAATTTGATACATACTTGATTATTATTATAATCTTTTTGTTACAATATTTTAAAAGCACAGAATAAATAATAGTACTACGTACTAAAAGTAAGCAGGATTTATATATAAATATACTTAGATACGTCTTGGACTTTATGGAGTGACCTGAATGATGATATGATGATCATATGAGCATTATGAGTCGTGCACTTCTGTTTTTTTAACTTTTTTTAAATTGTAGTTTGACATAAAATTGTCGGAAAATTGGATATATAATAATAAGGTTATTAATGAAAACTTGTGTGTATATAAACTACTTAAAATTTAGGTATAATCATGTTATACGTAATTTTTTTAATACGCTTAAGCAATGCACAATTGGATTTACCAATAGTTTTATGTATTTTTTATATATTATACCTCCCCCATTCAATTTTTTTTCTGCACAGTAGAAGCAATGATCTGCAAAAAATAATGCTACTTTTAACCGACTTTTATTAAATCTTATTTATCCGTGAACCCTAATTCGCCTCTGTTAAATTTCAGATAGGACAAGCAGTGGAATACTTGCACTCGCTGAATATCTTGCACCGCGACATCAAGGACGAGAACGTGATCATCGACAACAAGTTTCATGTAAAGCTAATCGACTTCGGCTCTGCCACCTTCATGAGCCCCGATACGCTCTTCTCTACATTCTACGGCACTACTGAGTACTGCAGCCCGGAAGTGCTAGCTGGCAATAAGTATGCACATACATATAAAAATGAAATAACAACATATTACATAAAAAAATAAAATTTATAATATATCACCGACCGTGTCTATGATCGTAGGCCGTCATTAACGGTCTCTGAGTATTTTTTATTGTTTTTATAGAATAAGGTTGACAAACGAGCTGTCCACTTGATGATAAGTGGATGCTGCGGCCCATAGACATTTACATTTATCTTCGATTAAGAATCAAAATGCAGATGCGTTGTTACCACTGAGGACTAAGATGGAATGGTTCGTTTCCAGTAAAAAGGGTCTCTGGTTCTCTACACTCACCACACGAAACACAGCAGCATTAAGCTGATATTCTGCGAGAGCGTGGTCCTTCCCCGGTCGAGCCGACCCTTTCGTGCTACTGCCATAATATAGCTGCAGCTTGGCTCTACCACATATAAAGTTTGAGTTAGAAATAGGAATTAAAGGTTGTAAGAAGTGTATAATACCTCGCTAATGCAGAAATATGAGATTATTTTATCAGATTTCACTTGTCCAAAATCTATACTTGATAACATAAGCCTTTTTTTGTTATCCTACGGGACCAAGCTTTGTACCACGGTTGAATAATATTTATATCACATACTTAGGGGCCATTCATTAATAAAGGATGATTTTGGCAATTATGACCCCCCCCCCATGTGAGGGTACGTAAGATTTCTCGGACCCCCCCTTCCTACGTAAGAATCTATCTAATTTTTCAGAATAATAAAATGTTGTTAGAAAAGGATCAGTTACACTAAAACTCACAGTTTGACGTAAATCGAAGGTTTTTATTTTTTAACAGATAATTTAGGTTACCGTGAAACCTGGCAATTTTGCCATTTTTGGAAGGACTTAAAAAGTAAGACCAATTTTCCAACAAAAAATATACTGTCAGACTGGGCTTCAATGTTAAATGTGACATTATATTCTTCATAAATTTGGTATTTATTAATGATTTAAACAAATACTAACATTAAATAGACAAAATACTCAAAAATATAAAATAACAAAGTTAACCTCACTTTGTGGCAACTTTGCACTCAGGGTTTATAATAAAGATAATAGGATTTGACTTCAAGATTGAAGGTTTACCTCATAATATAATACACAACACTCAGAGTTATGATTTGCTTCTTTAATTGTGTTGCAAATAGTAAAGTTTACGCTTGTGGTAAAGTTGCCCTCCCATTTTTCAATTTTTCATACAAACTTGAAAATATGTGTCAGGGTTGTCAAAAATCCTTTATTACTTACTTAACTTAATTTTTTTTATTTAAATCTTGTTACAATAATTTCTTAAGAAAAAATCTAAAATATATCAAACAAAAATACTCTCTTCTAAAATTAAAAATGAAATTGGTGCAATAATAAGCTTAAATCAATTATAGTATGGAATTAAAAAAAAAGCTTGTTACAATCATTTTTAACAAGTATTCGTTTTTTTATTAGTCATATGTCAGGTCATAATTATTGTAATCTAAATATTGTTTCCCACAATAGCAAAACATTAATAATCATTAAAAATGACAATTAATGTTTTGTTTAATATCAATTGAAATTATGAAAAATACTGAGTAGTAATTATATTATTAATGTCCGACAACGCAGTAAAAATAATATAGATTTCTCTATTCTTTTCCTTCACTTTTTGTTAAAATCGATCTAATGGGCTGCTACGGTGAAACATCGATACAAACATACATACATACATACGTACATAGAATGTCAAGTGCAGAACACTTTGTTTAAATAGTTGTAATCGGTTAAAACTATAGGTTGAAAGTGACAACCCTTGGTTGTAACAAAACATGGCAAAGTAACCGTCACATCGTGGCATCACTAGTATGGTAACTTTGCAAAGTTAGTTTTATAGATAAATGTTAAGACCAATAGGTTCAAAACGATATATACATTACATTAAAGAGAGTGGGGTTAAAGCCGCCAGTTTTTGAACAACATGGAAACTACGCGGGATTTTTAAAGTTATGAAATAATGTTTGTTTGAGCACAAAATAAATAATAGGACTACGTACAGAAGTTGCACTCCTTTGATATCGACTGCTTGCCGACGTTTTAATAGCCTACATAGTTATGATTACTCAGATAAATCGCGCACGCAAGCTAAATAAAACTTTATCGCTGCGCGCGAGTGTCCATATTACTTTGAACCTTTTCTCCTTCCTACGTCACAACGGACTTTCCGTGGTTACTAAGGGCTGTTAATAAAGAGTAAATAAATTCATTGTGAAATTGTACTTAGGTAAAGTACCTGTTCTGACTATGATCGACCATATTTCCGCTACTATGTGCCGCTTCTGTGATGCCCAAAACATGCAACTTACAAGGGCATTCGTCGGTAATCGCCATGCTTTGCTCGTAAGAAATAGGTAGATAGTGTAAACAACAAATAAACCCGAAATACGATTCCTAACAGAAATGTGATCGTTTTCTACTTAGTTAAAAATCTTGTAAACAAAGTTTTCATTTCAGTATTTTGTGTTATTAAACTTAAAATATTTTAATTACAAAAGACAAGTATAGGTATGTAAGTAGGTACTTGGGTACTGAAGTAAATTTCAACTATAGTCTTTGCGTTATAGCATGGTGCGGGTGACAGCTCACGCCTATGAAGTTTCGTATTTTTTTAGATAAACTGTCCTACAGATATTGTTGTACTTCATGGATGGGTACCGCCCACTTAGGACAGTGATGTGCCACGCTAAACTATGCCATACCATAACGAACAACCACAGACTATCAAAAATCGGTTTTGAAATAAATTGAATATATAAAAATCACGTAAATATGTATTGGAATTGGAACTAATCGTTCAACAAATTCTGATTTTCGGAAACAAAACACACACAGACGAATATGCAGTGTTTCCGATGCATGGAAGATAAATTATTCGTTGGTCAGCTCGGACAAAAAAAAAATAATTGTAAGGCAAATTACGCATTGTGTCAAAAAGACTATCATAACTCATGGCGGCCAAAATGGTTACAAAAAACCTATTTTTTTTTTATTTCCTTAGATTTATAAACCAAATTCTCGATTATTTTTACCTTCCGTCCCGATATTTGGCCCATTGGACCTGGCAAAACTAATACACATATAGCAAAAGGCGCTAGCACCCGTACCTTGAAAAGCTGCCGGTGCAGTCTACGCCGTACTGAAAATTACAGATGCTGGCAACCATTTTATTTGTTTAAATGTCAATATGAATGTTGCAATCAACATGAAATAGATGATTTTTATTTTCAAATTAATACATAGTATAATCTATACATTGAAGTGTCTGTTTGTACTATCAAAATAACATATTAGTAGTATTTATAACAAAAAGACAAAAACAATTTTGAAATGTTTGTCTTACTGTCTGTTTGTTCCGGCTTATAGCTGGCACTGACAGATAGCTGATGTTATAAGGAGTAACACAGACTAATTTTATTTTTAAAAAAAAAATTAGGATTCCGCGGAAAAAAATTAAAACCCATGAAATCCAATCGTAATAAATACCAAGCGGGTGAGGTCCGGGAACAGCTATTATGTAACTATTATGCCATAATTTGTATTAAACTTTAACTTAATTTTACATGCATTGTAGTTAATAAAGAAATATATGTTTCGGTTTTTATTTTTATATCGATAGCTAATCGATAATTTTTGCTTTGCTTTGTGTATCGTTATTCGCCTTTTTTAAATCGATTTAACTATGTTCCATCTCTAGACACGCCAAAAGTGTAAGCTGTCACCCGCACCATGCTATAACGCAAAGACTATAAGTTTTGTAATAAAGTACTTAAGTACTAAGTATTACTTCTGTAGTTAAATTATTACTTAATTCTTTTTTCGCTACCTATCTAACAAAAAAAAAATCACCTTTCATTATCCTTCGGTAACTTAAAAAATGATATATCTGAATCCTTTTGTTTGCTCATTAAGAATCCTTCCCCGCAACAATTATAGTAGGAACGACGTTTTGCCATTATAATCTATGAAATAGATAGGTAATATACATATTATATATTATTCTTAAATTACATTAAAAAAAATTAACTATTTTATCCTACAATAAAATATACTAAACACTAAACAAAAACTATTTCGATGAGTATTTCAACAAGTATTTACAATAAACTATTTACATAAACAGCGTTAAAAAACTTTTAACATTCAATCGCCTAGAACGCGCTAGCCCCAACTGCGTTCTGCCCCGGGGGCGCCTCGCGATTGTAGGTAATTATTTCACACAGGTAGCAAGAGTGACAGAGGCCTGGTATAGTTTAGACAGTTTTGTAATTTCTAATTTTCTGATCTGGTGTGAGTTTAAAATAAAAAATAAAAACTGGCCAAGTGCGTGTCGGGCTTAGACCATTCAACCAAAGGACAAGTAATGCACAGAGTACATGGAGTAATGCGCCTAATGCCACAGAATAAATAATAGTATCAGAACAGAAGGATCACTCTCTGTTAGCAAACTTGCGAGTTTAAACCTAGTTACAACATTTCTAATGTTCATAATCATAATACTTTGCACGCCTCGGAAGTGACCTTCGTGATATTAGCCTACCGTTTATATCGTCGAAAAAACTTATGCGGCGCGCGTATTAAATCAAAATGCACCTTACGTCCGCGTGTGAGAGTCTGCATCACTTAGCCCGTTACGCGCCTTTGTTAAGGCCGCACCTACTATAGGGTTAGATGTTGTGAGAAAACATATTGAATCCTTTGACATTAGTTGGTAGTAGAATACACCGAGGGAACATTATTGTTCATTATGAGGAAGGTTAATATGCAACATCGAGAAAAATTAAGATTATAACAACGTGAACGTCTTTGAAACTCAGATAATTTACCTACTTACCATTTTTACCCGACTTCAAAAAAGGAGGAAGTACTCAATTCGACTGTATTTTTTATGTGTGTTACCTCAGAACTTTTTCCTAGTTGAACCGATTTTGATGATTCTTTTTTTATTTGAAAGCTGGAGCTTATAATTTATACATCCCATATAAATTTGATCAATATCTGACCAGTAGTTTTAAGTTATCCTTAATAATGCGTATTAATATTGAAGTCGGTTGTACAAAATTTTTAATTTCATTACTTGTCTCTCTTCCTCTTTTTTTAAAAAACGTTACCTCCACTATATGCTGATCTTGCATTAGTAGGCAGTCACTGGTACTGGGAGGTATACTTATACTGAATGTTTTTTTTTAAGGTCATTGGCATTATACGCGAAAAAATTGAAAACTGCGAAGCTGTGGTCGAGTCACTGATCAAATAATAAAACTGTTACTATGGCGTCAGTAACTAGGTACCTAATTATCTAGATCTACAACTAACATTCTATAATGTAAATCCAAGTGTACATTATAGAATGAAGAGAACTATTCAGCATCTGAAATGGAACTAGATTTCTAATATTAAATTTCGACTTACAAAATATTACGTAAGAATGTGTATTACCCCCCACCCCTCCCAAGATAAGGGCATGTAGAGATTTTTTAAACCCCCCTCGGGACCCTTACGTAATTAATGAATTGCCCCTATATACATATATAGTAAATTGATAACATCCAGACCCATACATTTTTAGGTCATACAAACATATTATATATAAATATATTCGGGAAGGACGCACCGTTAGTGTGTACATTTACACCATTAGGAGTTACTTTGCCTCCCTCTAATAATTTACATCAACTTTAAATTAACTTTTAAAATATGTGTATACTCGTATTCAAGTCGCAAAGAATGTAATCTATGCTTTCAGATACGCCGGACCCGAGTTAGAAATGTGGTCAATGGGGATAACACTTTATGTGCTGACATTTTTTGTTAACCCATTTTCCGACATTGAAGACACTATACAAGGACTTCTAGCATTGCCGCAGATTGTCTCTGAAGGTGTCTAATGTTTCTTTTATCAAACAAAATATTTCACAACGATTTTAGTTACTTATTTTAAAAAGTTCTAGAATATTTTGACTTAAATTTTACGTTTTTCATACCATTAGATCTATTTTAATATCTATTTTGGTTTAATTAACATTTCATGATAATTTTCCATCTAAATTTTACAGATTTGGAGCAACTTCTTCGTTGGATGTTGTGCAAGGAACCAGCACACAGATGTACGGTAGCTCAACTCATGTCACATCCATGGATAAAACAACCTGTAGCCATCACCAACTACATATTTCATGAAATTGTTGATTGTGGTGAGTATTTAAAAAAATCGTAATTATATTAGAACTTTATTTTAAAATTTAAACAAATACGTATCATTTAGCCTCCTTGGGAACTACTGAACACTACATCTGACAGCACACTAAAGAATCTTATCAATTTTGTTAACATATTATCTATAATTAAATTCTATCATTTGTGCCGCGCTAACTTTAACGGCGGATTTTATATACCCGGATTTTGACCCGGAGCTTGACTGGCATTGTAAGATTATTAACTTTTATTTATCTGTTAGCGATCCGCCTACTGAGTCCATACAGGTTAGAGGTCATTTGAACCAGCATTTCTCAGAGAGGTGGATTGGCCGTAATGCACCAATCCCCAGACCTGAACTCCATAGATTTTTTTATCTGGGGATGCTATAAGGAATTAGTGTACCATCGCGAATTCCCGAGTTTGGAGGAGTTAAAAACTAAATTAAATGAAGCTCAAGAAATAATAAGACAAAACACCCAAGCCTTCCGAAATTTGCGCGGTAATTTTTTGCGTCGGTGCCGTTTGTGCATTGAAGCAGGTGGCAGGCAATTTGAACATTTATTGTAAAAACAGTAATAAATAAATTATTTCTGTTGTTTTATTTAGCACAATAATTTTCATTTTGGAAAAATAATTTTCATTTGACTTTAATTGCGCTGTTTTGAATCTTTTTAACAATAACAATCTTTTTAACATTCATAATTATTCACCATATTTATCGGAAAAATGTGAGAAAAGTCATTTTAAATGCATGAAATAAATTTCACTATTTTCGACTGTATCAATTTTAAACTCCGTTTTCGCACAAAAATGCGCTATAAAATACCAACTATTTTGTGATATTTTGAGAGCTGAGAAACCCATAAAGTTTTTCAAATTATCAGGAAGTTATTCAGTCAGGCTTAAGTATTTTTTTTTCAAGTTGAAATCAAATAGAAATATATCTCAAGCAGAAATTTTAATTTTGTAAGCTAAATCTGAGCTACTAGTAATTAGAATTTTGGTGTTTTTTACAGACGAACACACATGCTAGCCATAATACTAACAAAAAAAATCTCTAAGAACTACTTCACAGAAAAAGTTATAGCTAAAACCGTGCAAAATTAAAAAAAAAACTGAAAATATAACAAAAAAAATCATATCTCGAAAATACAAAAAATCGCGGAACATACATGGGGTCCAATCGATAGGTATTGGTGTCCCCAGACCACAGACCTTCGCTGGTACAGGTTTCCTGAGACAGCCCTGTATAGAGATTTCAAAAAAGATATTCGCACACTCAATTCTCTTGTATCTTGGAATCGTTTTACTTACACAAAGTGTACATGGACAAACATCCAGACAGAATATTTGTAGGTCATGCAAACATTTGTTCCCGTTGTAGGCAATTTAAATAAATAATAAGTGATATAATATCATACTATCTTGCTTAGGCTAGACGTAAAATACTCAGTCCAACGAGGGGCAACACCGTCAAAGTTGCGAGACTTCTTGTGTTAGGATTGTTAAATACATATATCTTTTGAGTTATATCTCCAGTTTGCGTCGTATATAAATGATTGTTAGTGTAACTTACTAGATATATTAAAATTAAAATTAAATATTTATATTAAAAATATAAACCAGGTAATCAAAAAGATTCGAAGATTAACGAACAAATTCTGGTACCTATTGGACGGTAGATACAATAATAACTGCGCGCTATTATAGGCACAATGCTGATCGGCTTTAAGTTGACTTTACCATACACTACTTTAAGAACTAAATGACGTAATTATACAACAACAACCTATCGATGCTTAATCGTTATAAAAGCGGGAAAATAAAATTAGCAACGTTTAAAGCAAAATTTATAGGAAATTTCATAAATGTATTACTAATACCCCCGTAATTCATATTATACTTATTTTAGCATTCATATATTGTATAACACGACATATATGACAATATGAGCCTGCAACTGGACTGTTAATTAGGCTGTACAAATGTACGCACTATTTGTCGTTTTCGGCACGCGTGGCCCGCCCACTTTGCGCTTCGTTTTGTAATCACGTTTTTATTAACTCGCTTTCGTGTTTTTATGACAGTTCGGGTCGATTTTACTAATTGATTTTAAACTAACTTCCTGATACGCTAGAAACTTGCAATTTTGAACATAGCTCAGAATCAGATAACAATGTGGGATTATATGAATAATAAAAAAATACATTCTATGCGGTGTAACGCTAGAGTTCGCTGTTTGGACATGGATGTTAGTGCTTCCAAATTGTGATAGATGTCTCTGTTCCGTTCGTGCATCGCGCTGACGGTTGTTTTTTCTCGGTTAGTACCATAATATGGGGTGAATAGGGACAAATCCAAACTTCATGTAGAATTTTAAGGCAGTTTCTTATGCTCGGGCCACACTAACGAGAAATTAGGGATGGCGATTCTTTTCGAAAAGATCGATTTTAAATCGATTCGAATCGTGACCTAATGAATCGATTCACAAAAAATCGAGGTCATAAGATCGATTTCCGAAAAATCGATCTTTTTTTCAAGTTTTCGTTTATAATGTAATATTTTATTAAAAACAAGGTACATATTATAATTTAACGATCTCTTATCAGTAAAATCAGGTAATTCGATAATAAAAAATATTTTCATTACCATGTCAAACTAATAGATAAAGTATAAAATAAGACATTTATTTTCTACATTTAGAAATTTTACAGAGTTAAGAAAATGGTTAAGAAAAATCGTTTACAAAGTTAATAGATAATGTAGCTTATAGTTCCCAATGCTTAATATCTAAACTTTTTAAAAACAACAGTCTATCAAGTCTACAGGGATCCAAGCGGTTTCGCTCATCTGTTGCGATGTTTCCGGCAATTGAGAAAAGGCGCTCACAAGGAACAGATGATCCTACGATACTCATATACATCACGGCTATTGAGTGAACTTGGTGATAAATAGAGTTTTTTTGTTCTTGCCAGTAGAGTATAGGATCATAATTTAGGTGCACAACTGCCTGCGATAAATAGTGTTTAAATTCTTCATTTAAGCCTTCACTTTCCTGTGCATGTGCAGTATATAAAGAGAGTTGCTTTTTCACAAGCAACTTATGAAAATCCCAAATTCCTTTTTTCATATCATTACCAGTCTCTTCAATGGCGTCGACTTCTTCGCTATTATTTTGTGGAAGTTGTTGCCGCGTAATATCTAAAATTGAAGTGTTTATTCTATTTATTGCTCGAGAACAGGCGACATGGTCAGTAAAATGAATTTTTTAAATCTAGGATCTAAAATGGTCGCAGCAGCTAACAAATGAACTTGTTCGACCATTCCAAATCTTTTTTTAAGGCCGTCCACTATTAAAGTTCGTGTTTTAGCACCAATATCGGTTGAATTTTCCATTGTATTATATGTTTCAGTCAGACAAGATACGATTGGTATAATTTTACTGGCTGTAACATAGTTTTCTCCAGATATTTCCTTAGTTATTACTTCTAATGGTCTCAATATATTTATAAGATCTTTTATGAATTCTAACTGCTGTGCAGTAAGCATTGTTGGAGCTTTAGGATACTTGAGTAATATTGGCAATTATTTCGGATAACTCAACAAATCGTTCTAATTGATAAAAATAGAATTCCATCTGGTACACACAGATTGAATAAGCCCCAAAGGCTTTGTTTGGTGATCCTGAGCTTTTAAAGAGTCAGCAGCATTTGTATTTTGCTTAAAATATGTAGTAATATCTTTAACAGCTGTTAATAAATTCTTGGCTTCGTCTAGTCCATCCTTATTGTCAAATGGTTGTGATGCTACTAGGTTTAATGTATGAGCAAAGCATGGCATGTGTTTATTTTTGCCATAAACATTTGTGACTGCTTTAACGATATTAGCGCCATTGTCCGTGATAAACGCTACCACTTTGTCACTTGTGATGTCCCATTTTTCTGTCATATTAATAATTACTTGTGCTAAGTAGTCAGCATTGTGTGGTTCTGTTAGAGCAGTTACACCGTGTCGGTCCAAACATCTGCAGTCAAAGATAGTGCTTCTACTTGTTGTATTTTTAATTTCAGTTGTGCTGAAAGAACGTTATATTTATCATCAATCATGTGGGTAATTGTTTTTCTGGCTGAACTTTATATAGCGGTGCCACTACTTTCATCAAATATTGAAATCCTGTTTTTCCACAGTATTTAGAGGCAAGCCATCCTTTGCTATCATGAAGACTATTGCATTGGCTAGTTGACCACTTTTAACACCATTATCTGAAAATTAAAAAAAGTTATAATTTTCGATCCTGTATCTATACATCTCACTTTCATGAAAATTTATTAAAAAATATTTCAGTTTCTTGTCTTACACTGAAATGATTTTATATTTGTTAAGCAAGATGTCAATGTTGGCTGTTTTAAGACTGATACAGAGACAGAAGAAGAAGCCACGCTTTCAGTATCCGAATTATCAACATTTTGAGAATCTGGAACTGGCACAATGCCTAAAGCCATGTCATCAAAACCTAAAATAAGAAATATATTACTTGATTTATTGAACATTAATTTTATTTTGTTCAAACTCAGTACATTGAAAACAAAGGATGTGGTATAAGAAATACAGGCTCCACTCCACTCACTTGTCCATCACCATTTCGTGCATTACCACAATTGCCACCACCACTTTCACTCTTCTTTTTGAGACTTACGGTCTGAATTGTTGGATGACGTCTTAATAAATGATTACGCAAGTTTGTTGTGTTTCCCTTAGTTTTTACTTCCTGGTGACAATATTTGCATTTGCCTCCTGAGTCTTTTTTTATGAAATGATTCCAAATATCACTTTTACCCGACATGCTGAAAAAATACATTTTTTCCTCATTAAATTTGATAAACAACGAAATTTTTAGTAATTAGTTACCTACTAGTTTTAAGTAATATTCAAAATCCTATTAGCATCAATTCCTAAACAATTTAAAAGAAGACTTTATATGAAAGATTAGTAAAACATTTAAATAGTAAAACAATTAAATAGAAATAATAGTTTTTTTGTAAAAAAAAACCTTTATAGGTTTATCAGGTTATAATTCGATTTGATTTAAAAATCGATCTTTTTCGGAAAGAATTGCCCACCCATCCCTAGCCTGGCGTTCTTTTCTTACCTACCAAATATGTATGTATTGAAGGTGACCGCAGACCGATTTTACTTGATAAAAATAAGATTAAAGTAATTTCGGTACTTTATTTTTAAAAAGATAATCAGGGCTTTACTATTACTTTCTATGTAAACAAAATAAACAATTTGAGGTTATATAGATAAATGGACATAATAGTAGAAGTAAGTATGCACACTTCCTTAAGGAATTCCACATATGACTTACTTATTAGTTATTTCAATGCCCAATATTGATTATTCGTATCTAAACGTAAATGAATTACATACATGGTTAGATTTAATGATCACAACTAATAGATTAAACTGAAAATAATAGCACGAAAGTAAAAAATAAATAAGCGCTTTACTTACCTACTTAGTCTCAATTAGTTATTATTCCGCAACAAACACTACATAAAAATTAGTATTTATATCGCTTTACGAGAATCACTCAATCAATCAACAATAAACAAAAGAAATAAATACCAAAAATAAATTATGGTCCAGTCATAGATACAAACAAAAACAAAAAGTCAAAGACTACAAACGTAACTTTTTTTATTCAAGAGATGCGAAGGAATCTAAACATACAGCCATCTCGCGAGTTTTTGAATAATTAAATCTTTAACCGGCAGCATTCTTATAATACGGATACATTCAATTAATTGTAAATAGTTTTATGGTTTATACCAAAAAAAATCGAATGTCGATTTTCAAGGGTGAAATATCGATTCACCGAATGGATTCAGTACTACATATCGATTTAAAAAATCGATCTTGTTGGCTCCAAAAATCGATTCTTCGATTAATCGATTTCAGATCGCCATGCCTATGAGAAATGCCGTTTATTATCGCGTTGATGGACGTTGAATGTAGGTGTGGCCACGACTTAACGCGATAATTTTACAACGGCATTAACAATGCCGTTTGCCGTTGGGCGATAACTCGAGTGGCGGTACATCAAAGAGATTAACGCACGAATTAACGCGTTGAAGCGGCCACACTACGTTTGTCTCATTGTGCACGGTGAGCGCAACGGGGGTCGCACGTATGGCTGTGATGGAGTGGAATAATGAAAAAGTTATTACGTTTCTTGAGAATCTGCAAACAGTGCCATGTAGCGGTGGGTTGTAGCGGCTTTTTTGAATAACGAAACGAAACTATCTATCGAATATCAATAGCAGCTTTTGAAACACACTATTTTAATAGCGGCTTCAATAGAGTGTTTCACGGAAAAACGTGGCGAATGAAACGATGGCCGTTTCGTGAAACGAAAACTTGACTAGCTTCTTTGGTGTTCCCGTTTCGATAAGATTACTGTTATCGAGATTTTAGTGTTAGGAAGATTTATATTGCAATGAAATTTACTTCATGCTTTATCCAGGTTTAGGACTAGCTGGTGACGAGTTAATTAAGTAACAATTAATACTTAAGTTAAATTTGAAATAAAATAATAAAACATATATACAATTGTATGCTCTTTTTATCTTACAACAAATATTATTATTGTTGCACAAAACAAAATCTACTGTATTAGCAATCGCGCCTAAAAACAAACCGTGTCATCAAACACGAGACGTATTTAGACTGGGTCAAGGCTACGCAATTCGAAAATATTTGTTATTTGAAAACATGCACGCTTACTTTCTCATTTCTAATATCACATTCATCCGAAGGTCGATGGCCGGTGCGTGAAGCAAATACAAAGGGCCGGTGGTACTTCAACAGCCGAAGCCGTTGCCGATGCGTCACGAAAATAGCCAAATAAACGATTTGTTACATTTCGTTTCGTTCTGATCGCTCGATCGTAAAATCATGTTACCGAGAAAACGTCTACTATTACAGTAGACGTTTTCTCGCTAACTAGTAGATAGTTTCGTTGGACTGCAATAACCCGCTACCAGCTATTGTATGAATAGATAGTGTCAATAACTGGTTACGTTTTGTAACGACCACTCCTAGTGCGCCATGCTTAGGCAATGATAAAATATATTCATATAATAAACATTTACACTCATCAAATATAGAGTATTAGCGTCAACGTTCATCTTGCTTGAAATTCAAGGAAAATTATCGTAAAGTCCACGTCCCGTTTTTAACGGGACTGCCCCTTTTCTCGGTCACTTGTCCCGTTGTCCCCAAATAAAGCTCCGGGACGCAAAATAGTCTCGTTTTCCTGAACCGCGCGAAAATTTTAAACTATGAAGTTCGTCAGACACGAACGATGCGAGAGCGGGACCGACCAAAAAATAACCGAATGGGATAATTTAAAAGTTTTCGCAGAAACTCGTTGGGTGGAAGTAGGTATTCAAACACTTTCGCACCAACAATTTTCAACATAAATTCTTTTGCATTTTAATCGAATATATTTTGTCTACCTGGTACAAATGCTTCAGTAGAAAAACTATTTTTCTATTATGAATAAATTGTGGACGTCTGAAAAAATCACTTACATGTTCCAGTTCTAAAGGCGATGTTGATAACAAAGGTCAATGTAAAAAAACTTGCCCAGAATTTTATTCTTATTTAAAATCATTACCAACTTTATTAAGGCAAATTCGTTCCTCTGACAAATATAAATATAATTAAAAAATATGTTGCATTTAATAATTACTGTCTGAGGAACTTTGCTTTAATGAAGCTGGTGAACTGGTGATTAATTTTTATTTTTCACAATTTGTTATAATAAAAATAATTATAATTAATGTGATTCTAATTATAGTGAACACTAACTATAAAGTTACTGTTTTTAAATAAATAACATAATATTTTTTTATTGTTAACCTGCTAACTGGGGAGTATAAATAAACCCATGTCCCGTTTTGAGTTAAAAAATAAATGGTCCGTTTACATTAACGCCAACATTAACGCCGTTCAACGGCATTGAAATCGAAATCACGTTGACCGTTCAAGTGTAACCACTCACTTTATCGCGTTAAAATTAAAGCAATAATTGTTGCGTTTATGGGCATTGACGTTTCTCGTTACTGTGGCCCCGGCATTACGGATATATTTCTGTTTTAAGTTAGAAATGATTGAGTCTTTGTGGTATCTTTGTAATCAAATATAAAAATATGCAATTAGCATTTCAATTTATGCAAAAAAAAAACGTAAAAATATATGCTATCCCTATTCACCCGGAAATTGGGGTTAATAGGGAAGCAAATAGGGTCAATAGAGAAATTCACCCGGGCTGGCACTAATGTAATAATCAATTTCTACCTAACTATTTATTTTGTTAGTCATTATTCATCTTTGTGAACGTAATTGAAGGCAGGGCCAATAACGGTCAGTCAAAGTGAGAGTAACCAGTATCTAACCAGTCAATTATGATGAAATAAAATGCACTTATGACTTCCGTTGTTTATTTTTATTAAAAAACATATTCAATGAACATTTTCAAATTATTGTTTAAGTTTTTAAACTTTACGAAATCAACAAACTTATTATATATTAAATAATAATAAAATAATACGTTTTAGCAAATAAAATATTAAAACGTCTTTAATTAACAACTCAAAATCTTAAAAAACTTAACATTAAATAAAATCGTTAAATTATGTAGCTTTATTTATGAGACCACGCACTTTAAAGCGTTACCTATAGGAAAAAAAACACAAATTGTAAGCTTATATACTAAGGATATGAGATCACATATGGTTTGGTATAGGGTACGATTTAATCTTCTAGATCCATTAGATCTCGAAGAATGTCCATGTTATTCTTATAATATTTAGGTCTTTTGAAGCCACTTGTACTAGATTTGGGTTGTAAGGGGTTGCTATTATTCTCATAATAACCGGATCTTCTAAGAGCACTCGTACTAGGTTTAGGATCTGAAGGTTCGGTGTTATTCTCATAATAACTGAATTTTGTGAGGCGACTAGTACTACGTTCAAGTTCTAAAGTATTTTTAATATTGCTCTTGCATATAATTTTTTCATCGGTTAAAATATTAATTCTTTTTCCTTCAGTTAAATTTTTCTTGCTTAGTGGTTTTTGAACTTGTAATTGTATCACTTCTTTTTGTTGTACATCCGTCATTAATCTTTTTTCATCCAAAGTGTTTCCCTCAGTGAATGGAATCATTTACTTTTAAACATGGTTTATCACTTTGCTCCATTATTGTTTTTTCTTCCTGTTTCTCACACAAAAATGGTACAGTTTTTTGACAATTACCACTGTGAATCGTAATTTCTTCTGATACAGTAAAATCATCTTCCAGTATTACAGGCGTCTTAGCAATATCGATCAAATCAAAATTTAAATTTTCTTGTTCTTTTAAAATTTGTTTTTCTTACGAGCTTTTACCTAATCTATTGCAACATTTTTGTGGTTTAAATTTTTTGCTAATACCTTCTTTTTCTTTAGTATTTAGTTTACTTTTAATTTTAGGTACTTGTGATAATAAATTTTCTTTTCCTGTATGTGTTGGGTTGTTATTGCTTGTTTGACTTGGCAGTCCTTTCAGGTTTTTAGATGTAATTTTTTGTTTAATATCCGATATTCTATTTGAGCTTGAAATATCGCTATCTATATAGTCACTGTCTTCAACACTTTTTCCTGGTATAACGTTTAATTTCTTCATCTTTTTATTAGTTTGTGTATTTTGCGATCCATATCGCATTTCTTTTAATAATGACAAAACTGATTCATCAATTGCTTCCTTTTCTTCTGTACTAAATTCTTGTCTTGTGTTATTTCCTGGCAATCTATTGAGTACTTTTTCTTTTTTCAATGGGCTTATTCCTGCTTTTGCATATCCGGCTAGAATGTTTTGTTTTATATTTGGTTCCATTTTTTCTAGCATTTTCTTAAGTAATTTAGGGAATATATTCTTCGGTATTGTGGGCAGTACCCGGCCTTCAGTTTTTTTCCACGTGAACAGGATGTCACGCCACGCAATTTTCATAGGCCTAAAAAAGGCTACGTCGAGTGGCTGTGTCAGGTGGGTTGAGTTGGGTGGAAGAAATATAAAGTGAACATTATGTTCCTGACATTTTTTATGATTTCTAAAGACAGGTGCGAAGAAAGGTTGTCTCCTATCATTAGTTTTTTCCCAGCTTTTTTGCTAAAGTATGGAAGAGCTACGGTTTCCACCCAGTCTTCAAAAGTATTGCTGTCAAACCAACCTGAATTAGTGCGGTTATATCTACAGTTAGGGGGGCCATTTGTAGTCCAGGTATTCTAAAGATAAGAGCCTTTATACACTAAGTAGCAGGGCAACAATACACCATCGGCGGATGCAGCCATCATCAGTGACGTCGACGACTTTGTGTGGTTCATGACTCTTTCAGGGTATTTTACGCCCCTCTTAGACAAAACCTTCTTTTATCCAGGGTCATCAGCTAAGTTAGATTCATCGTAATTCGCGATGTTAGATAAAGGTACATCCTTTAAGGAATTTTGAAGTTCCCTAAAATAATCTTCTATAATTTGTGGCGATACTGCAGCCCTAGATCTTTTGATATTCTGGCTTATTCTTTCCGAAATTTCTTTGTTGTGACGCTTTAAGAAACTTTCTACATAATCTATACCAAGTAAGTTATTATTAAACTTTTTTATTTCTATTCCGATTCTATCTAGATATCCCTTTATTATTATCCGTAAGTCATAAGTATGAAGTGGGTACCCCCACTCAGAACAGATGTTAATATATTTTATTATATATTTTTCAACTTCTTCACTTAGAGCTCTTTGTCCACCTTGATTTTTCATTGTTCGTGTTGTCTGTGCAAAACAGACTTAGCTATATTAAATTAGCAATTTCAACTAGAGATTTATTCCCAGTTTCATAGGCTTCTATTGCACTTTTAATATAAAAGATCGTACCTTTATAAGGCTTTGAACTTTTGAGATATACACATGAGGCATATCTGAAAAAAAAACACTAATATTTTTTGCTTATAATACTTGTTTATTTATGAAATAAAAGATCTAAACAAAAATATCATGTAATAAACCGCCAATTTTTGTGTATATTTATTTATATATTTATATCCGTAATTAAAAAAATGGTTTACCAGCTTATTGATAACCCTATAAAATTGTACCTATTCATACATTAGTCGTTTCTATTCAACTCATGCTCAACCCTTTCAACCCCTCTTTCGTTGTTATTCATACCTGAGACGTCCCCATTCACCCCAAAAACAACAATTTTCATGCCTTTCTAATCAATAAATATCAAATTATCAATAAATATCAAAATTAATCAACAACTGGAACTTACCTTTTATGTATTATGATGGTCCAAACACTAAATAAAGTATTTAACATACACACGACTTTTCTAACTACAAATTTTATTTTAGAGGGCAAAGTTTCTAATACTATAATATTTGAGCGTCACGGGAGGGTATTTTCAATTTACGTTTTTGACAATTTGCAGATAATATCATGCTTACTCAGTGTTGCCATGAGAACTATAAAAATGTACTATTATCTCATAAAAAATTGTAGAAGTTTTTAACAAATTGGTAACTAATATAGATCATCGAAAACATTTCCTGGTTTTATCCCTATTCACCATAGGGATAAAACCAGGAAATGTTTTCCTTGATCCCTATTCACCCCATTTTACGGTATGGAGCCAGTCATTGTTGGTTAAATCATACTTACCTGGCGTAGGGGATACCGTGATCAGGAAGGCGGTTCCCCCATTGCACTGCGGTGTGGCTGACCTCTGCGATTACCCCTAATGTGGGTAATAGTCATGGGCGTTTTTGGATTTGAACGGAAACGGATATTTATCTGATTTCATATTTCAAAATCCGTTTTTAAAAATCCGATTTCAGTAGCGCTTATCCACGCCAATTCGTGTGCGTATTTATATTTCGTTTTATAAATTAACGAAACGACAAACGCAAATGTAATACAGAAACAGATTTGCGCGATTATCCTTTATGCTTCAATCTAGGCTCAGGACTAGCAGAAAGGTTTTGTATGAAATTAAAACTTATCCGGCGCATTTTAAAATCGGTACTTGTCTTTTGCACCAAATAAATTGAAGCGTGTGATCGTTTTAAATGAGCTTCTAGATTACCCGTTGTAGATTTATATGATATATTTTGACTATAATATTTACACACTGCAACTCCAGAAGCATTTTCTTTTTTGTCAAAATGAGTCCATACCTCACTGTTATGTAAACTTACTTATATATATTATACTCACACACGATTCACTTAGTTAACTTATTTTTTTTACTCTAAATTCTACTAAACAAACAGGCATTAAACATACTTGTAATTACAACATATCCTGTAATTCACTGATACGACTGACCGGCACGCGCGCACTTATCACCAAGGTCAAGTTTGAATCTAAACGAAAGCAACATGAAAACAAAAGATTATTTCTAGTAAACAAACACTGAACCTACAACAAAACTAAATCATCAGACAATCTCGCAAATATAGTCTTTAACAACTTAATAATAAGAACGATACTGATCGCATATTTCAAACATTCTAGTAATCAAACACCCAAACACGGAACCAAAAATTCATCAACACATAATCTCGCAAAGCAAATATAGACTTTAAGTACTTAGCAGTAAGGATAATATTGATCGCATATTTCAATGTGCGATAGATTTCCATAGCCGACAAACTGAAATCCAAATCGCAAAATTCACGCTATCCTTTTCATTCCACTACGTTGTGTTTGGTTAGAAAGAGAGAAACTGAGAAAACGGATTTCTACGCATCAGTTTGCGTTTCGAATCCAAACGCAAACTGATGCGTAAAATCAATCACAATAACCAAATCTAAAGTTTGGATTTGGTTATTGTCGATTCAGTTCGTTTGCAGATCGTAAGGTCGATTTTGAAATAGGATTTTCTAGTTTGAGAAATCGATACGATTCTATTGTGTTTGAAATCGGATTTTAGATTCGTTTTGATATATCTGACGCATGTCTAACGCAAACATTTTCTTTCAATGCCTTTCGTTCTCTTTTTAGAATTTTTATTTTTCATGATGTCCTTTCTTTTTTATTGGAATTGTTCGCTGTTCGCAAACACCGGCATATATAGAACGCAACGTAAAATGACTTATATGTCTACAATACTCGTACAACCAATACAAAGTATTTCTTTGTATAAAGACTTTGAAACTGATATTTTAACTATGCGCGTTGTTCTGCGGTAGAAAAGGAGAATAAAGTTTGTTATTCAAATTACAGCCATATATCATGTATAAATATAACTGCGCGTGTAATTTTTGGGAATAGTACATGATTATTTTATGTTTTCACGCTCCACGAATAATCAGTTTGCTAATTGTTAATATGTTTTTTTTTTATACAGATATGTAGGACTGACGAAAGAAGTTTCAACTCAATTGCTCATTATAGTATTTTAAAAGAATAAGTAAATATTATTTGTATTTTAAAATATACTTTTAGCGTATTAAATTCGTTATATCTTTTATTATACAGATTTTCATAACGTTTCTTCATAAGTCCCATAAAATAAAAGCTGCTTACGCATCTGTTTTCCTTCATGTTGTTGAATAAAAGTTCGCACGTTTCTAGTTAATAAGCAAGTGTTTGGTAAAGAGTGGTCTGGTTTGACTGCATTTACTTCTGTATAAAATTTGTGTAGATAACGCGTTTCTGCAATAAATACCTTATTTGGTTTAAAAATTAACAACTAAAACTTTTTCTAGTTTCGGCAAAAGGAAATTTAATTAAAAAACTTAATAAATTTTGTAAACTGACATATTTTTCTAAGTAATTTCAACAAAATATGAAGCCCTAACTGAAATAAGCCTCGAATTGATTTTCTTTATTAACGAGGATAGCAGTTCATGTCGTGATTGATTGAAAACTAAAACATGCTAAACTTCGGAACGCTATGGAATAAGCGAGCCCCGTAGCACCAGATTCTGAAGTCTATTGGTTAGATTCCAGAAATTCTCTCATTTATCACTTACCTTTATTTCTTTAAAAAGTAGTTTATAATAGACATATGTATTTTAATTGAGAGTCCATTGAGGTTCCTTTAGTTTAATGCGAAAATTTATATTTTGAAATTTTATTTCATCTATACCTAATTCATATTCACTTTATGCGGGAAACGTTGACTTCTAAAGTGTGAACAAAATCTAAATAATTATTTTTAAGTACAGAACTCTCTTCAACAGGGTATTTTCGCACTTTACTGGTGCTTTGACAGACCTCGCTTGCAATACTTGTTTGATTTAATATGTTATTTATTTTCATATTAACGCAAACATTTTGTGTCAATGCCTTTCGTTCTCTATTTAGAATTTTATGATTTCCTTTCTTTTTTATTAATATTGTTCGCTGTTCGCAAATACCGGCATATATAAAACGCAACGTAAAATGCCTTATATGTCTCCAATACTCGTACAACCAATATAAAGTATTTCTCTGTATAAAGAGTTTGAAACTGATAATTTAACTATACGCGTTGTTCTGCGTTAGTTACAATTAACCGATGTGTATATTTCCATTTTACCGGAATAAGCTTCATAGCAACCCAAAACTATTATTTAAGCAGCAGCTGATTAACTGAGATGAATTATAGAAACTTATGTGGCTTTAAGACATTACTGAAGTGGTTGTTCAACATCAAACCTTACAATAGAAATGTGTAACTTCATAATGCATGAAACGCTATTAGCTTAGTATTGTTTGTATAATTAGTCTGTACTAATACAGATTATCTTTATTCTAATATGTACATACATTATTTAACAGATAAATACTGTCGCAGGTACTTTTATGCAACTTTAATACTTCAAACGCTTTTGTTTAATAATATATGTATAACAATTCTAAGAGTTGTAACTAAGACTCGAGTGGCCTCAACCTCCATTGGTCGTGCTTGTTTTGTGAGTACATTGGAATATATTGAGACATTTGTCTATATAGATTCACCTGATGGTAACCAGTGGCTACTGCAACCTATCATATCAGCATTCGAAACTAACTTCAAACTAAGTATGGTACTTAATACACATAGATGCGCCGTCAACATAATAAACACTCATACCTGTAATGATTTATAATAAAACTGTTTGAAATTGCCATTCAAAAGCCTTACCTTAGTTAAATGAAATTTGCGCTTACTTTGAAGGGACAGCATGCCAAGAGAGAAATTACAATTGCATGAGTTGTAACGCTAGAGGTCTATGTTTGTAATAGACATGGATGTAAGTGCTCTAAATTGTGATAGATGTCTCTGTTCCGTTCGTGCATCGCTGACGGTTGTTTTTTCTCGGTTGGTATGGAGCCAGACATTGTTGGTGAAATCATACTTACCTGGCGTAGGGGATACCGTGATCAGGAAGGCGGTTCCCCCAGAGCGAGGCCGCTCCATTGCACTGCGGTGTGGCTGACCTCTGCGATTACCCCTAACGTGGGTAACTCGGACGCGTAATTTTTGTTAGTGAGGACTGCGTACGCGCTGTCCTCTTCATAATAAATTAATTACTAGATTACTATAATATTTATAATATACAAGAGAAAATCCTAGTGTGGGGGTGGGTAGCGTTAAAACAATCTAGCTCTATACTAACTCGAATGGCCATATAGGTCGCGCTTGGTTTGTGAATCGTATCGTACATATACATATTAATATCCTTTCAAATAAATATATGTATTTAGATTTTTTCTTTGAATCACTAACCGTTGTTCTTCTCAAGTACAACACAGAAATGCTGACAAAAAAATAATTGTGTACCAGCAATTCTACCGCCCGTGGCCCTTGATAACTTCTGAAAAAAGCTAACGTTGCTTTTATGCAGTTATGTTAACTTCTTTACTCAGAAAACAGCAATTGATTTTAACATTCACAAAATATTCTGAATTTCGTCGGCCTAATTTGTTAACCTACTAAGTCCATTTTTTCATAGTTTACAGAACGAAGAAAAAACTGAATAATATCTTTATTAATCTAGCAATCAAAATTCTGAAAATCCCGTTGGTTTCTATAATTTTTCTTGATATTTTAAAAATATAATTAGTAGCATAACTTATACATTTTATTAAATTCAGGAAAACAATTATTTTGCAGTTTTTCGAGGTGAAGTTTCAATTTGCTTGAGGACTTAGCAGTTTTTGACTTAAATTTAGTATGGTGTATAGATTAATTAATTGTGCAGTGAAATGCATTCAATCAGTAATCAAAATATTTATTATTAAAAATAAACAATCAGTCTTCTTTAATAGGAAACAGGGTTATAATATCTAAGATAGACTCTTTTCATAAACAATCTGTAATAGTTCTAATACACGTTATTATGTGTTGTTTTTGTGGTATTACGAGTTGTACTCCTAAGTATTTTATTATTTTTATTGACAGCCATTTAATATTGTGTTACTATTATAGGTATCACAATCAATTATTAACAATAAAATAAAACAGAAACAAATTCCAAAATCTTAAATTAACCATATTTAGAGATCAATCTGAAACTTTGGTAAAATGTAAATTGTAATTAAACTTAAATTCTACTTATTAATACTTCTTATTCTACTCATGAGGTAAGTCATCATAATATTTATGATAGTCAGAAGGAAGGGTCTTTTTTATTTGCTGCAAGTCTTCAAATTTTCGTGCAGTAATTTTACGTCGGTTCTGGTGCAATTGAGATAGTTCAGTAATCTCGCAAGGATTACATTGCAAAGATCGCCTTTGGGGTAAACTTTGCCATTCATCCTTATAGCAAGTTTTATAAAGAATTGATCCATTGCTTTCGTAACGTAGTGCACGAATGTCAGTCACCTTAAGATCCCCTTTGGATCTTCCTGGACGAATACTTTTATAAAACTGAATTTTGTCGAATTTTTTGAAGTAAGTGTGGTTTAAATATGTTACAGAATAGGGTACTGGGCATTTACGAGCATGCTTAGCAATAGATATGTATTCAGCTGGCACATTTATGACTTTGTTCTTTAGGTGACGTTCTATAGTGGAATGCATTGAATCGGCCTCCATTTGGGTGTGACCCACTTCTAAAATTTTTGTTCGATAGCTATATTCTTGTGCCTCATGACAATATTCAAAGAGCGTTAGATAAAACACAATTTCTATTTTGGTAAGTGCAACCGTCACTGTAAATTATAATTGTTTTTTTCATCTTCAGCATTAATTTCAGGACGTATTATTGTTTTCTAAAAGTCAACCCAAATGGAGGCAAATTCTTCAGCATTAAGTCCACCTTCTACTTCATTCCATATGAAACAGAAACCATCTTTATTTTTTATATTAAAAAAGCAAAGGTTGTGAACTTGCAGCTTCGTTTTATAGTATAGCGTACTGACATTCGATTTTGGTGCCATTAGTACAGCCTGTAAGTCCACTATGAAAACGTAATTTTCTCCCTTCTTATCCGCATCTTTTTCTTCTCTTGCTTGTTTACTTCTCTCAATAAAAAAAAAGTAAAGTTACAGCCTATATACGTCCCACTGCTGGGCACAGGCCTCCTCTCATTTCTAAGAGGGTTTTAGGGCAAGGAAATGTCCGCCGCGCTGCCCCAATGCGTGTTGGCGAACTTCACGTCTTCGAAATATTTTTTTTTTTTTTTTGATTTCTCAGACATGCAGGTTTCCTCGATGTTTTGCCTTCACCGCCGAGCACGTGGTAAATCAGCACTTAAAATTGCAATTAACAATTTCATTGGTGCCGGCGGGGATCGAACCCGGGTTACTCGCGTACTGTGAAACTTACAGCGAGCGCTAACCATCTGAGCTACCACGGCTTCTCTCAATATGTTCTTTGTATTCTTCTTCTGTAACTGTTCCTACTTTATAACAGGCGCATTTTTCGCATTGATCTTTTTTCGGCTTAAATAGGGCCAAATTTTTGTCTTCAAATAAATTCGAAAACAAACTTATGGAGAGAGCTTTTATATTTCGCTCTTTGCACCAATCGTTAACGTTAAATTGGTAGAGGCTTCCTTTAGAATTCCGTTCTGGCAATAAATATAACTTCTGTGACGTTGCTCGACAATAATGAGATTCCATTACGGGAAAAGATTCCAGACACTGAATAAGAGATTGTTTCGGCTTCAAAGCAGATTCAGATAATTGTGTTGGACGTCTCAGTGTACTAGGAGGCCGCATTGAAAACTCCTGCTTCCAATTTTGAATCGTCTATCTTCCTAAATCCAAAGTGTTCAAAAACATCTTTCGACATACTTTGACACTTTGACCATTTAATTTAAAAGATAAACAAAGGTATTAGCCCTCCTGGTTGTCCTTCGGTATTTCGATTTCGTGGCCGGATAATTGGAATGGTTGTTACCATTCGTTCACAAGGGTTTTCGCCCCAAGTAAGACTCAAAATCGATTAAAAATGCTTCCTCTTACATCTTCATCTACTGCTTCACATTTTAAAGTACTGTATTTCCTAATTTTACAGAAGCATCTAGATTTAATTAAACGTGCCTCTTTAGTTTTATTATAATTCTAACAGTCTTGTTTCTTCTGTCTCCCAAAATATGTTTTACCTGCTTGTTCTTTGTTTATTCTTTTCACTAACCCATTATTTTTTATAAACTTTAAAACGTTTCTTTCGTTTCTTACTCTTTTTAATTTTAGCAAACGAATCTGAGTCAGAATCAGAATAAGGCACAAGCTTTTTCTCTGTATCACTACCATCCGATATCGGCGGATTAGGTACAAAATGATTTGCGTTTTCAACATGAGGTATAATTTCTATAGGACTGGTAGTTAGTTCATGAGATATTATATTACCTAATATTTGAAAGGTATCCGAATCGGAACTGTTTATGTTATCTGAGATCAAAATATTTGTTGCTTGTAATTCTATATAAATTTGTGATGGTACTACAATCAAATTCTCGTCTGTGGTGAAAGTATTGTGAACATCATAAACCGTTTAAAAAAAATTTTATCGTCTAAAGGCACGTCATTGAATGTAGTATTGGGAAATGTAATGTTAGAACAAATTGTATGATTTATATTTTCTGTAATAAAAGTACTTGGTAGATCTAGATTAGTCAGTGTTGTTATATTGATATCGTCATTTATCTCATAATAAGTTTTTTTAGCAACTAAATCTGATGGTTCTGGTATAAACTTTCTTGATTCTGAATATTGTAACTGAATATCTTCTAAAACGTATTACTTTATTTGAATCATAATCTGACTTCGGAGCTACATTTTCAGGTCTATCCTGTAATTTACAAGCCTCAGAAACTAAAGCTACAATTTTTTTCCCCGATACATTCTGAAAATGTTGAAAAAAATATTATTTTAATTTATTAAATTAAAGAAGAAGAAAAATAAAATTATGACAAAACAAATGGAATTTAACATTTATACAGACCTAAAAAACATTTTAACTTAACTGTTTATTTGTACATACATACTTTGTTTTATAATTTATTTAATGGGTAACATCTTCGAAATTATCTTTAATTAAGCAATAAATTTATAAAAAATATTAAATTGATAAACTGCTAAATCCGTATTCAAATAAGATAATATAGTGCGTAAACCTGCTAAGTCCCTAATGTTTAGGTCAGGAGTTAAATGTGATGAAAAACATTTGATTTAGGTACTAAACGAAAAAAAAAACTTACAGATAAAACAATATAAACTTACCTAGTTTATAATTAGTTGTTTACATCCTCAAATATTTGACTAAAACACGACAGAATTTAACGCATCGCAAACGGCACGTAGGTTTGGGAACGTTGCCAGTGTAAAACTAAGGCCCCAATAGGATTTAGCAAGTTTGCGTTGTGGAGATTGGCTGGTGATCAGAAAGCAGTTTTTCGTGCATAGCATTTGTCACCTTTTTAGGCTAAAATCGTTGTTATTCTTTAAACGTTACGGTAGATATTAGACTGAGCTTTGTGACTGGCATAAAAAGTAAATTTTGTCAAAAATGGACTTAGCAGGTTAACGAATTAGGCCGACGATTTAGTTTATTTTTTCCTTACTCTATGAAAACAATTTTAATGGGTAAATGGTTAAATAGAAATGATATGTGTTTAATTAGTACAATTTGGATTCGGTAGCCAATATAAGCCATCGACACAGCATAATTTAAAATTTTGTACAACCGACTTCAATATAAATTATTAAGGATAACTCAAAAATTATTAGTCAGACATTAATCAAATTTATATGGGACCACATGAGAAGCATCAGCTTTCATATAAAAAAAAAGAATCAACGAAATCGGTTCACCTAGAAAAAAGTTAGGAGGTAACACACATTAAAAAAAACATACAGTCGAATTGAGTACCTCCTCCTTGTTGAATTCGGTAGAAAATGAAAATAAAGTTTGTTATTAGAATTACAGCCATATATCATGTTTAAATATAACTGCGCGTGTAATTTTTTGGGAATAGTACAGGTATGAATTTTTTATGTTTTTTCACGCTCATTTTTCACTTTCACGAAAATTTATATTTTGAAATTCTATTTCATCTATACCTAATTCACATTGACTTTATGCGGGAAACGTTGACTTCTAAAGTGTGAACAAAATCTAAATAATTATTTTTAAGTACAGATCTCTCTTCAACAGGGTATTTTCGCACTTTACTGGTGCTTTGACAGACCTCGCTTGCAATACTTGTTTGATTTAATATGTTATTTATCATATTAACGCAAACATTTTGTGTCAATGCCTTTCGTTCTCTATTTAGAATTTTATGATTTCCTTTCTTTTTATTAATATTGTTCGCTGTTCGCAAATACCATATATAAAACGCAACGTAAAATGCCTTATATGTCTACAATACTCGTACAACCAATATAAAGTATTTCTCTGTATAAAGAGTTTGAAACTGATAATTTAACTATACGTTGTTAACCGATGTGTATATTTCCATTTTACCGGAATAAGCTTCATAGCAACCCAAAACTATTATTTAAGCAGCAGCTGATTAACTGAGATGAATTATAGAAACTTATGTGCTTTAAGACATTACTGAAGTGGTTATTCAACATCAAACCTTACAATAGAAATGTAACTTCATAATGCATGAAACGCTATTAGCTTAGTATTGTTTGTATAGTACTAATACAGATTATCTTTATTCTAATATGTACATACATTATTTAACAGATAAATACTGTCGCAGGTACTTTTATGCAACTTTAATACTTCTGAAACGCTTTTTGTTTAATAATATATGTATAACAATTCTAAGAATAAGAGTTGTAACTAAGACTCGAGTGGCCTCAACCTCCATTGGTCGTGCTTGTTTTGTGAGTACATTGGAATATATTGAGACATTTGTCTATATAGATTCACCTGATGGTAACCAGTGGCTACTGCAACCTATCATATCAGCATTCGAAACTAACTTCAAACTAAGTATGGTACTTAATACACATAGATGCGCCGTCAACATAATAAACACTCATACCTGTAATGATTTATAATAAAACTGTTTGAAATTGCCATTCAAAAGCCTTACCTTAGTTAAATGAAATTTGCGCTTACTTTGAAGGGACAGCATGCCAAGAGAGAAATTACAATTGCATGAGGTGTAACGCTAGAGGTCGCTGTTTGTAATAGACATGGATGTAAGTGCTCCTAAATTGTGATAGATGTCTCTGTTCCGTTCGTGCATCGCGCTGACGGTTGTTTTTCTCGGTTGATATGGAGCCAGACATTGTTGGTGAAATCATACTTACCTGGCGTAGGGATACCGTGATCAGGAAGGCGGTTCCCCAGAGCGAGGCGCTCCATTGCACTGCGGTGTGGCTGACCTCTGCGATTACCCTAATGTGGTAACTCTGACGCGTAATTTTGTTAGTGAGGACTGCGTACGCTGTCCTCTTCATAATAAATTAATTACTAGATTACTATAATATTTATAATATACAAGAGAAAATCCTAGTGTGGGGGTGGGTAGCGTTAAAACAATCTAGCTCTATACTAACTCGAATGGCCATATAGGTCGCGCTTGGTTTGTGAATCGTATCGTACATATACATATTAATATCCTTTCAAATAAATATATGTATTTAGATTTTTTCTTTGAATCACTAACCGTTGTTCTTCTCAAGTACAACACAGAAATGCTGACAAAAAAATAATTGTGTACCAGCAATTCTACCGCCCGTGGCCCTTGATAACTTCTGAAAAAAGCTAACGTTGCTTTTATGCAGTTATGTTAACTTCTTTACTCAGAAAACAGCAATTGATTTTAACATTCACAAAATATTCTGAATTTCGTCGGCCTAATTTGTTAACCTACTAAGTCCATTTTTCATAGTTTACAGGACGAAGAAAAAACTGAATAATATCTTTATTAATCTAGCAATCAAAATTAAAATCCCGTTGGTTTCTATAATTTTTCTTGATATTTTAAAATATAATTAGTAGCATAACTTATACACATTTATTAAATTCAGGAAAACAATTATTTTGCAGTTTTCGAGGTGAAGTTTCAATTTGCTTGAGGACTTAGCAGTTTTTGACTTAAATTTAGTATGGTGTAGATTAATTAATTGTGCAGTGAAATGCATTCAATCAGTAATCAAAATATTTATTATTAAAATAAACAATCAGTCTTCTTTAATAGGAAACAGGGTTATAATATCTAAAGACTCTTTTCATAAACAATCTGTAATAGTTCTAATACACGTTATTATGTGTTGTTGTGTATTACGAGTTGCACTCTAAGTATTTTATTATTTTTATTGACAGCCATTTAATATTGTGTTACTATTATAGGTATCACAATCAATTATTATTAACAATAAAATAAAACAGAAACAAATTCAAAAATCTTAAATTAACAATATTTAGAGATCAATCTGAAACTTTGGTAAAATGTAAAATTGTAATTAAACTTAAATTCTACTTATTAATACTTCTTATTCTACTCATGAGGCAAGTCATCATAATATTTATGATAGTCAGAAGGAAGGGTCTTTTTTATTTGCTGCAAGTCTTAAAATTTTCGTGCAGTAATTTTACGTCGGTTCTGGTGCAATTGAGATAGTTCAGTAATCTCGCAAGGATTACATTGCAAAGATCGCCTTTGGGGTAAACTTGCCATTCATCCTATAGCAAGTTTTATAAAGAATTGATCCATTGCTTTCGTAACGTAGTGCACGAATGTCAGTCACCTTAAGATCCCCTTTGGATCTTCCTGGACAAATACTTTTATAAAACTGAATTTTGTCGAATTTTTTTAAGTAAGTGTGGTTTAAATATGTTACAGAATAAGGTACTGGGCATTTACGAGCATGCTTAGCAATAGATATGTATTCAGCTGGCACATTTATGACTTTGTTCTTTAGGTGACGTTCTATAGTGGAATGCATTGAATCTGCCTCCATTTGGGTGTGACCCACTTCTAAAAATTTTTGTTCGATAGCTATATTCTTGTGCCTCATGACAATATTCAAAAGAGCGTTAGATAAAACACAATTTCTATTTTGGTAAGTGCAACCGTCACTGTAAATTATAATTGTTTTTTTTTTTCATCTTCAGCATTAATTTCAGGACGTATTATTTTGTTTTCTAAAAAGTCAACCCAAATGGAGGCAAATTCTTCAGCATTAAGTCCACCTTCTACTTCATTCCATATGAAACAGAAACCATCTTTATTTTTTATATTAAAAAAGCAAAGGTTGTGAACTTGCAGCTTCGTTTTATAGTATAGCGTACTGACATTCGATTTTGGTGCCATTAGTACAGCCTGTAAGTCCACTATGAAAACGTAATTTTCTCCCTTCTTATCCGCATCTTTTTCTTCTCTTGCTTGTTTACTTCTCTCAATAAAAAAAAAGTAAAGTTACAGCCTATACGTCCCACTGCTGGGCAGGCCTCCTCTCATTTCTAAGAGGTTTTAGGGCAAAATGTCCGCCGCGCTGCCCCAATGCGTGTTGGCGAACTTCACATGTCTTCGAAATATTTTTTTTTTTTTGATTTCTCAGACATGCAGGTTCCTCACGATGTTTTCCTTCACCGCCGAGCACGTGGTAAATCAGCACTTAAAATACAATTAACAATTTCATTGGTGCCGGCGGGATCGAACGGGTTACTCGCGTACTGTGAAACTTACAGCGAGCGCTAACCATCTGAGCTACCACGGCTTCTCTCAATATGTTCTTTGTATTCTTCTTCTGTAACTGTTCCTACTTTATAACAGGCGCATTTTTCGCATTGATCTTTTTCGGCTTAAATAGGGCCAAATTTTTCTTCAAATAAATGAAAACAAACTTATGGAGAGCTTTTATATTTCGCTCTTTGCACCAATCGTTAACGTTAAATTGGTAGAGGCTTCCTTTAGAATTCCGTTCTGGCAATAAATATAACTTCTGTGACGTTGCTCGACAATAATGAGATTCCATTACGGGAAAAGATTCAGACACTGAATAAGAGATTGTTTCGGCTTCAGCAGATTCAGATAATTGTTGGACGTCTCAGTGTACTAGGAGGCCGCATTGAAAACTCCTGCTTCCAATTTTGAATCGTCTATCTTCCTAAATCCAAAGTGTTCAAAACATCTTTCGACATACTTTGACACTTTGACCATTTAATTTTAAAGATAAACAAAGGTATTAGCCCTCCTGGTTGTCCTTCGGTATTTCGATTTCGTGGCCGGATAATTGGAATGGTTGTTACCATTCGTTCACAAGGGTTTTTCGCCCCAAGTAAGACTCAAAATCGATTAAAATGCTTCCTCTTACATCTTCATCTACTGTTTCACATTTTAAAGTACTGTATTTCTAATTTTACAAGCATCTAGATTTAATTAAACGTGCCTCTTTAGTTTTATTATAATTCTAACTTGTTTCTTCTGTCTCCCAAAATATGTTTTACCTGCTTGTCTTCTTTGTTTATTCTTTTCACTAACCCATTATTTTTTATAAACTTTAAAACGTTTCTTTCGTTTCTTACTCTTTTTAATTTTAGCAAACGAATCTGAGTCAGAATCAGAATAAGGCACAAGCTTTTTCTCTGTATCACTACCATCCGATATCGGCGGATTAGGTACAAAATGATTTGCGTTTTCAACATGAGGTATAATTTCTATAGGACTGGTAGTTAGTTCATGAGATATTATATTACCTAATATTTGAAAGGTATCCGAATCGGAACTGTTTATGTTATCTGAGATCAAAATATTTGTTGCTTGTAATTCTATATAAATTTGTGATGGTACTATAATCAAATTCTCGTCTGTGGTGAAAGTATTGTGAACATCATAAACCGTTTAAAAAATTTTATCGTCTAAAGGCACGTCATTGAATGTAGTATTGGGAAATGTAATGTTAGAACAAATTGTATGATTTATATTTTCTGTAATAAAAGTACTTGGTAGATCTAGATTAGTCAGTGTTGTTATATTGATATCGTCATTTATCTCATAATAAGTTTTTTAACTAAATCTGATGGTTCTGGTATAAACTTTCTTGATTCTGAATATTGTAACTGAATATCTTCTAAAACGTGTATTACTTTATTTGAATCATAATCTGACTTCAGACTACATTTTCAGGTCTATCCTGTAATTTACAAGCCTCAGAAACTAAAGCTACAATTTTTTCCCCGATACATTCTGAAAATGTTGAAAAAATATTATTTTAATTTATTAAATTAAAGAAGAAAAATAAAATTATGACAAAACAAATGGAATTTAACATTTATACAGACCTAAAAACATTTTAACTTAACTGTTTATTTGTACATACATACTTTGTTTTATAATTTATTTAATGGGTAACATCTTCGAAATTATCTTTAATTAAGCAATAAATTTATAAAAATATTAAATTGATAAACTGCTAAATCCGTATTCAAATAAGATAATATAGTGCGTAAACCTAAGTCCCTAATGTTTAGGTCAGGAGTTAAATGTGATGAAAACATTTGATTTAGGTACTAAACGAAAAAAACTTACAGATAAAACAATATAAACTTACCTAGTTTATAATTAGTTGTTTACATCCTCAAATATTTGACTAAAACACGACAGAATTTAACGCATCGCAAACGGCACGTAGGTTTGGGAACGTTGCCAGTGTAAAACTAAGGCCCCAATAGGTTTAGCAAGTTTGCGTTGTGGAAATTGGCTGGTGATCAGAAAGCAGTTTTTCGTGCATAGCATTTGTCACCTTTTTGGCTAAAATCGTTGTTATTCTTTAAACGTTACGGTAGATATTAGACTGAGCTTTGTGACTGGCATAAAAAGTAAATTTTGTCAAAGGACTTAGCAGGTTAACGAATTAGGCCGACGATTTAGTTTATTTTTCCTTACTCTATGAAACAATTTTAATGGGTAAATGGTTAAATAGAAATGATATGTGTTTAATTAGTACAATTTGGATTCGGTAGCCAATATAAGCCATCGACACAGCATAATTTAAAATTTTGTACAACCGACTTCAATATAAATTATTAAGGATAACTCAAAAATTATTAGTCAGACATTAATCAAATTTATATGGGACCACATGAGAAGCATCAGCTTTATAAAAAAGAATCAACGAAATCGGTTCACCTAGAAAAAGTTAGGAGGTAACACACATTAAAAAAACATACAGTCGAATTGAGTACCTCCTCCTTGTGAATTCGGTAGAAAATGAAAATAAAGTTTGTTATTAAATTACAGCCATATATCATGTTTAAATATAACTGCGCGTGTAATTTTTTGGGAATAGTACAGGTATGAATTTTTTATGTTTTTTCACGCTCATTTTTCACTTTCACGAAAATTTATATTTTGAAATTCTATTTCATCTATACCTAATTCACATTGACTTTATGCGGGAAACGTTGACTTCTAAAGTGTGAACAAAATCTAAATAATTATTTTAAGTACAGAACTATCTTCAACAGGGTATTTTCGCACTTTACTGGTGCTTTGACAGACCTCGCTTGCAATACTTGTTTGATTTAATATGTTATTTATTTTCATATTAACGCAAACATTTTGTGTCAATGCCTTTCGTTCTCTATTTAGAATTTTATGATTTCCTTTCTTTTTTATTAACATTGTTCGCTGTTCGCAAATACCGGCATATATAAAACGCAACGTAAAATGCCTTATGTCTACAATACTCGTACAACCAATATAAAGTATTTCTCTGTATAAAGAGTTTGAAACTGATAATTTAACTATACGCGTTGTTCTGCGTTAGTTACAATTAACCGATGTGTATATTTCCATTTTACCGGAATAAGCTTCATAGCAACCCAAAACTATTATTTGCAGCTGATTAACTGAGATGAATTATAGAAACTTATGGCTTTTAAGACATTACTGAAGTGGTTATTCAACATCAAACCTTACAATAGAAATGTGTAACTTCATAATGCATGAAACGCTATTAGCTTAGTATTGTTTGTATAATTAGTCTGTACTAATACAGATTATCTTTATTCTAATATGTACATACATTATTTAACAGATAAATACTGTCGCAGGTACTTTTATGCAACTTTAATACTTCTGAAACGCTTTTTTTAATAATATGTATAACAATTCTAAGAATAAGAGTTGTAACTAAGACTCGAGTGGCCTCAACCTCCATTGGTCGTGCTTGTTTTGTGAGTACATTGGAATATATTGAGACATTTGTCTATAGATTCACCTGATGGTAACCAGTGGCTACTGCAACCTATCATATCAGCATTCGAAACTAACTTCAAACTAAGTATGGTACTTAATACATAGATGCGCCGTCAACATAATAAACACTCATACCTGTAATGATTTATAATAAAACTGTTTGAAATTGCCATTCAAAAGCCTTACCTTAGTTAAATGAAATTTGCGCCTTTGAAGGACAGCATGCCAAGAGAAATTACAATTGCATGAGGTGTAACGCTAGAGGTCGCTGTTTGTAATAGACATGGATAAGTGCTCTAAATTGTGATAGATGTCTCTGTTCCGTTCGTGCATCGCGCTGACGGTTGTTTTTCTCGGTTGGTATGGAGCCAGACATTGGTGAAATCATACTTACCTGGCGTAGGGATACCGTGATCAGGAAGGCGGTTCCCCAGAGCGAGGCCGCTCCATTGCACCGGTGTGGCTGACCTCTGCGATTACCCTAATGTGGGTAACTCGGACGCGTAATTTTTGTTAGTGAGGACTGCGTACGCGCTGTCCTCTTCATAATAAATTAATTACTAGATTACTATAATATTTATAATATACAGAGAAAATCCTATGTGGGGTGGGTAGCGTTAAAACAATCTAGCTCTATACTAACTCGAATGGCCATATAGGTCGCTTGGTTTGTGAATCGTATCGTACATATACATATTAATATCCTTTCAAATAAATATATGTATTTAGATTTTTCTTTGAATCACTAACCGTTGTTCTTCTCAAGTACAACACAGAAATGCTGACAAAAAATAATTGTGTACCAGCAATTCTACCGCCGTGGCCCTTGATAACTTCTGAAAAAGCTAACGTTGCTTTTATGCAGTTATGTTAACTTTTTACTCAGAAAACAATTGATTTTAACATTCACAAAATATTCTGAATTTCGTCGGCCTAATTTGTTAACCTACTAAGTCCATTTTTCATAGTTTACAGAACGAAGAAAAAACTGAATAATATCTTTATTAATCTAGCAATCAAAATTCTGAAAATCCGTTGGTTTCTATAATTTTTCTTGATATTTTAAAATATAATTAGTAGCATAACTTATACACATTTTATTAAATTCAGGAAAACAATTATTTTGCAGTTTTTCGAGGTGAAGTTTCAATTTGCTTGAGGACTTAGCAGTTTTTGACTTAAATTTAGTATGGTGTATAGATTAATTAATTGTGCAGTGAAATGCATTCAATCAGTAATCAAAATATTTATTATTAAAAATAAACAATCAGTCTTCTTTAATAGGAAACAGGGTTATAATATCTAAGATAGACTCTTTTCATAAACAATCTGTAATAGTTCTAATACACGTTATTATGTGTTGTTTTTGTGGTATTACGAGTTGTACTCCTAAGTATTTTATTATTTTTATTGACAGCCATTTAATATTGTGTTACTATTATAGGTATCACAATCAATTATTATTAACAATAAAATAAAACAGAAACAAATTCCAAAAATCTTAAATTAACAATATTTAGAGATCAATCTGAAACTTTGGTAAAATGTAAAATTGTAATTAAACTTAAATTCTACTTATTAATACTTCTTATTCTACTCATGAGGCAAGTCATCATAATATTTATGATAGTCAGAAGGAAGGGTCTTTTTTATTTGCTGCAAGTCTTCAAATTTTCGTGCAGTAATTTTACGTCGGTTCTGGTGCAATTGAGATAGTTCAGTAATCTCGCAAGGATTACATTGCAAAGATCGCCTTTGGGGTAAACTTTGCCATTCATCCTTATAGCAAGTTTTATAAAGAATTGATCCATTGCTTTCGTAACGTAGTGCACGAATGTCAGTCACCTTAAGATCCCCTTTGGATCTTCCTGGACAAATACTTTTATAAAACTGAATTTTGTCGAATTTTTTTAAGTAAGTGTGGTTTAAATATGTTACAGAATAAGGTGGGCATTTACGAGCATGCTTAGCAATAGATATGTATTCAGCTGGCACATTTATGACTTTGTTCTTTAGGTGACGTTCTATAGTGGAATGCATTGAATCTGCCTCCATTTGGGTGTGACCCACTTCTAAAAATTTTTGTTCGATAGCTATATTCTTGTGCCTCATGACAATATTCAAAAGAGCGTTAGATAAAACACAATTTCTATTTTGGTAAGTGCAACCGTCACTGTAAATTATAATTGTTTTTCATCTTCAGCATTAATTTCAGGACGTATTATTTTGTTTTCTAAAAAGTCAACCCAAATGGAGGCAAATTCTTCAGCATTAAGTCCACCTTCTACTTCATTCCATATGAAACAGAAACCATCTTTATTTTTTATATTAAAAAAGCAAAGGTTGTGAACTTGCAGCTTCGTTTTATAGTATAGCGTACTGACATTCGATTTTGGTGCCATTAGTACAGCCTGTAAGTCCACTATGAAAACGTAATTTTCTCCCTTCTTATCCGCATCTTTTTCTTCTCTTGCTTGTTTACTTCTCTCAATAAAAAAAAAGTAAAGTTACAGCCTATATACGTCCCACTGCTGGGCACAGGCCTCCTCTCATTTCTAAGAGGGTTTTAGGGCAAGGAAATGTCCGCCGCGCTGCCCCAATGCGTGTTGGCGAACTTCACGTCTTCGAAATATTTTTTTTTGATTTCTCAGACATGCAGGTTTCCTCACGATGTTTTCCTTCACCGCCGAGCACGTGGTAAATCAGCACTTAAAATTGCAATTAACAATTTCATTGGTGCCGGCGGGGATCGAACCCGGGTACTCGCGTACTGTGAAACTTACAGCGAGCGCTAACCATCTGAGCTACCACGGCTTCTCAATATGTTCTTTGTATTCTTCTTCTGTAACTGTTCCTACTTTATAACAGGCGCATTTTCGCATTGATCTTTTTCGGCTTAAATAGGGCCAAATTTTGTCTTCAAATAAATTCGAAAACAAACTTATGGAGAGCTTTTATATTTCGCTCTTTACCAATCGTTAACGTTAAATTGGTAGAGGCTTCCTTTAGAATTCCGTTCTGGCAATAAATACTTCTGTGACGTTGCTCGACAATAATGAGATTCCATTACGGGAAAAGATTCCAGACACTGAATAAGAGATTGTTTCGGCTTCAAAGCAGATTCAGATAATTGTGTTGGACGTCTCAGTGTACTAGGAGGCCGCATTGAAAACTCCTGCTTCCAATTTTGAATCGTCTATCTTCCTAAATCCAAAGTGTTCAAAAACATCTTTCGACATACTTTGACACTTTGACCATTTAATTTTAAAAGATAAACAAAGGTATTAGCCCTCCTGGTTGTCCCTTCGGTATTTCGATTTCGTGGCCGGATAATTGGAATGGTTGTTACCCATTCGTTCACAAGGGTTTTTTTTCGCCCCAAGTAAGACTCCAAAATCGATTAAAAATGCTTCCTCTTACATCTTCATCTACTGCTTCACATTTTAAAGTACTGTATTTCCTAATTTTACAGAAGCATCTAGATTTAATTAAACGTGCCTCTTTAGTTTTATTATAATTCTAACAGTCTTGTTTCTTCTGTCTCCCAAAATATGTTTTACCTTTGTCTTCTTTGTTTATTCTTTTCACTAACCCATTATTTTTTATAAACTTTAAAACGTTTCTTTCGTTTCTTACTCTTTTAATTTTAGCAAACGAATCTGAGTCAGAATCAGAATAAGGCAAGCTTTTTCTCTGTCACCATCCGATATCGGCGGATTAGGTACAAAATGATTTGCGTTTTCAACATGAGGTATAATTTCTATAGGACTGGTAGTTAGTTCATGAGATATTATATTACCTAATATTTGAAAGGTATCCGAATCGGAACTGTTTATGTTATCTGAGATCAAAATATTTGTTGCTTGTAATTCTATATAAATTTGTGATGGTACTATAATCAAATTCGTCTGTGGTGAAAGTATTGTGAACATCATAAACCGTTTAAAAAATTTTATCGTCTAAAGGCGTCATTGAATGTAGTATTGGGAAATGTAATGTTAGAACAAATTGTATGATTTATATTTTCTGTAATAAAAGTACTTGGTAGATCTAGATTAGTCAGTGTTGTTATATTGATATCGTCATTTATCTCATAATAAGTTTTTAGCAACTAAATCTGATGGTTCTGGTATAAACTTTCTTGATTCTGAATATTGTAACTGAATATCTTCTAAAACGTGTATTACTTTATTTGAATCATAATCTGACTTCGGAGCTACATTTTCAGGTCTATCCTGTAATTTACAAGCCTCAGAAACTAAAGCTACAATTTTTCTGATACATTCTGAAAATGTTGAAAAAAATATTATTTTAATTTATTAAATTAAAGAAGAAGAAAAATAAAATTATGACAAAACAAATGGAATTTAACATTTATACAGACCTAAAAAACATTTTAACTTAACTGTTTATTTGTACATACATACTTTGTTTTATAATTTATTTAATGGGTAACATCTTCGAAATTATCTTTAATTAAGCAATAAATTTATAAAAATATTATTTGATAAACTGCTAAATCCGTATTCAAATAAGATAATATAGTGCGTAAACCTGCTAAGTCCCTAATGTTTAGGTCAGGAGTTAAATGTGATGAAAACATTTGATTTAGGTACTAAACGAAAAAAAAACACAGATAAAAATATAAACTTACCTAGTTTATAATTAGTTGTTTACATCCTCAAATATTTGACTAAAACACGACAGAATTTAACGCATCGCAAACGGCACGTAGGTTTGGGAACGTTGCCAGTGTAAAACTAAGGCCCCAATAGGATTTATAAGTTTTTTTTTTATATATGAATAAGGGTGACAAACGAGCACACAGTCCACCTGATGGTAGTGGTTGCAGTGGCATGACATCTACATTCTGTGTACTAAATATCGAAGATTTTGTCAATAAAACAAAAAATACAAATTATTCATCTAAATTTATTTTACTCATGTCAAAGTAAACTATCCTTGCAATACAACTTATCCAACATACGCAGTCTTCATACATTTTCATAGGCTATTTTGCGGTATGGCCTTTAGCTCATTCAACGAATTTTTTGTTATAGCTTCTATCGACTCAAAACGTTTTCCTCGAAGTGGTAATTTTAACTTGGGAAATAAAAAAGTCAGACGGGCCATATCAGGTGAATACAGTGCTTGGTCGAGAACTTTTGTTGAATGTAAACTCTTTCACTATAATGGCTGTGTGTGATGGTGCATTATCATGGTGCAGCATCCATGAGTTGTGTTGCCACAAATCTGGATTTTCGGCGGATACTCTCACGCAAACGGTTCATGACGCCTAAATAATATTCTTTATTCACTGTTTCTCCCTTTGAAGGAATTCGGGTGAACCACACCACATTAGTCAAAAACTGTCAGCATCACCTTGATTTTGGAGCGACTTTGCGCGGTTTTGAGTTCGGCTCGTTTTCAGACGCCATTTGAAGACTGTTGGCTTGTTTGCATGTCGTACTCATAAACCCATGTCTCGTCGCCAGTTATTATACGTTTCATAAGGTCGGATCCGTAGAAGCTCTTTTAGACAAAATTGAGCTCTTTTTGAACTAAGTCAAGCGGCGACGTTTCACCTAAATGTCAATGAGAATGTTGTGGACGGACTTAAAGATATGTTCTCACTATGTAACTTTTCTCAGACTCATACGTCGATTTTCGAGCACTAGCTTCTTGATTTTGTCGATGTTTTCTTTGGTAAAGTAGCGGTTGAAGGTCTACCAGACAAGCAAGTCTACTACTACTTCTCGGCCTTCTTTAAAGCCTTATACCATTCCTTAAGCCTTGTTTTCGATATACACGATTCGCCATAGGTATTTGCAACATTTTAGTGATTCACCACATGAAATATCATTCGAAGGCTAAATTTAAGGCACACTCTTTGTTCAACAATATTTTCCATTGTAAATCGCCGATATCAAAACTATGACCAACAAAAGTGTAGTTTTAAAACAAATTAAATGACAGATCCGCTCAAACTTTTGCGCTAAATCAGTACAGTGCTACCAACATGCAGTAAAAATTAGAACGACCTCTTTTGCACGGGTCTTTTTATTGAGACATATTCCCGATACTTTTTACACAGACTTGTACATCTATCTTCGTTTGCGAATTTAAAAATGCAGATGCGTTGTCAGCCGCGAGGACTAAGATAGAATGCCTCTTTTTCAATATAAAGGGTCTCCGGTTCTACCTCACAATACATACGAAACACAGCATTAAGCTGCTGTTTATGTTATTCTGTGAGAGCGTGGTCGCTGTCGAGCCGACCGCATTCGTGCTACAACTATACTATTAATATGGCTGCAGCAGTAAATACCACGTAACAAAACGTTTGCGTTGTGGAGATTGGCTGGTGATCAGAAAAGTTTTCGTGCATAGCATTTGTGTCACCTTTTAGGCTAAAATCGTTGTTATTCTTTAAACGTTACGGTAGATATTAGACTGAGCTTTGTGACTGGCATAAAAGTAAATTTTGTCAAAGTGGACTTGGGTTAACGAATTAGGCCGACGATTTAGTTTATTTTTTCCTTACTCTATGAAAACAATTTTAATGGGTAAATGGTTAAATAGAAATGATATGTGTTTAATTAGTACAATTTGGTTCGGTAGCCAATATAAGCCATCGACACAGCATAATTTTAAAATTTTGTACAACTCGACTTCAATATAAATTATTAAGGATAACTCAAAAATTATTAGTCAGACATTAATCAAATTTATATGGGACCACATGAGAAGCATCAGCTTTCATATAAAAAAAAAGAATCAACGAAATCGGTTCACCTAGAAAAAAGTTAGGAGGTAACACACATTAAAAAACATACAGTCAATTGGTACCTCCTCCTTGTTGAATTCGGTGAAAATGAAAATAAAGTTTGTTATTAGAATTACAGCCATATATCATGTTTAAATATAACTGCGCGTGTAATTTTTTGGGAATAGTACAGGTATGAATTTTTTATGTTTTTTCACGCTCATTTTTCACTTTCACGAAAATTTATATTTTGAAATTCTATTTCATCTATACCTAATTCATATTCACTTTATGCGGGAAACGTTGACTTCAGTGTGAACAAAATCTAAATAATTATTTTAAGTACAGAACTCTCTTCAACAGGTATTTTCACTTTACTGGTGCTTTGACAGACCTCGCTTGCAATACTTGTTTGATTTAATATGTTATTTATTTTCATATTAACGCAAACATTTTGTCAATGCCTTTCGTTCTCTATTTAGAATTTTATGATTTCCTTTCTTTTTTATTAATATTGTTGCTATTCGCAAATACCGGCATATATAAACGCAACGTAAAATGCCTTATATGTCTACAATACTCGTACAACCAATATAAAGTATTTCTGTATAAAGAGTTTGAAACTGATAATTTAACTATACGCGTTGTTCTGCGTTAGTTACAATTAACCGATATGTATATTTCCATTTTACCGGAATAAGCTTCCAACAACCCAAAACTATTAGCAGCAGCTGATTAACTGAGATGAATTATAGAAACTTATGTGGCTTTAAGACATTACTGAAGTGGTTGTTCAACATCAAACCTTACAATAGAAATGTGTAACTTCATAATGCATGAAACGCTATTAGCTTAGTATTGTTTGTATAATTAGTCTGTACTAATACAGATTATCTTTATTCTAATATGTACATACATTATTTAACAGATAAATACTGTCGCAGGTACTTTTATGCAACTTTAATACTTCTGAAACGCTTTTTGTTTAATAATATATGTATAACAATTCTAAGAATAAGAGTTGTAACTAAGACTCGAGTGGCCTCAACCTCCATTGGTCGTGCTTGTTTTGTGAGTACATTGGAATATATTGAGACATTTGTCTTATAGATTCACCTGATGGTAACCAGTGGCTACTGCAACCTATCATATCAGCATTCGAAACTAACTAAAACTAAGTATGGTACTTAATACACATAGATGCGCCGTCAACATAATAAACACTCATACCTGTAATGATTTATAATAAAACTGTTTGAAATTGCCATTCAAAAGCCTTACCTAGTTAAATGAAATTTGCGCTTACTTTGAAGGACAGCATGCCAAGAGAAATTACAATTGCATGAGGTGTAACGCTAGAGGTCGCTGTTTGTACAATAGACATGGATGTAAGTGCTCTAAATTGTGATAGATGTCTCTGTTCCGTTCGTGCATCGCGCTGACGGTTGTTTTTTCTCGGTTGGTATGGAGCCAGACATTGTTGGTGAAATCATACTTACCTGGCGTAGGGATACCGTGATCAGGAAGGCGGTTCCCCAGAGCGAACCGCTCATTGCACTGCGGTGTGGCTGACCTCCGATTACCTAATGTGGGTAACTCGGACGCGTAATTTTTGTTAGTGAGGACTGCGTACGCGCTGTCCTCTTCATAATAAATTAATTACTAGATTACTATAATATTTATAATATACAAGAGAAAATCCTAGTGTGGGGGTGGGTAGCGTTAAAACAATCTAGCTCTATACTAACTCGAATGGCCATATAGGTCGCGCTTGGTTTGTGAATCGTATCGTACATATACATATTAATATCCTTTCAAATAAATATATGTATTTAGATTTTTTCTTTGAATCACTAACCGTTGTTCTTCTCAAGTACAACACAGAAATGCTGACAAAAATAATTGTGTACCAGCAATTCTACCGCCCGTGGCCTTGATAACTTCTGAAAAAGCTAACGTTGCTTTTATGCAGTTATGTTAACTTCTTTACTCAGAAAACAGCAATTGATTTTAACATTCACAAAATATTCTGAATTTCGTCGGCCTAATTTGTTAACCTACTAAGTCCATTTTTCATAGTTTACAGAACGAAGAAAAACTGAATAATATCTTTATTAATCTAGCAATCAAAATTCTGAAAATCCCGTTGGTTTCTATAATTTTTGATATTTTAAAATATAATTAGTAGCATAACTTACACATTTTATTAAATTCAGGAAAACAATTATTTTGCAGTTTTTCGGTGATTTCAATTTGAGGACTTAGCAGTTTTGACTTAAATTTAGTATGGTGTATAGATTAATTAATTGTGCAGTGAAATGCATTCAATCAGTAATCAAAATATTTATTATTAAAATAAACAATCAGTCTTCTTTAATAGGAAACAGGGTTATAATATCTAAGATAGACTCTTTCATAAACAATCTGTAATAGTTCTAATACGTTATTATGTGTTGTTTTGTGGTATTGAGTTGCACTCCTAAGTATTTTATTATTTTATTGACAGCCATTATATTGTGTTACTATTATAGGTATCACAATCAATTATTATTAACAATAAAATAAAACAGAAACAAATTCCAAAAATCTTAAATTAACAATATTTAGAGATCAATCTGAAACTTTGGTAAATGTAATTGTAATTAAACTTAAATTCTACTTATTAATACTTCTTATTCTACTCATGAGGCAAGTCATCATAATATTTATGATAGTCAGAAGGAAGGGTCTTTTATTTGCTGCAAGTCTTAATTTTCGTGCAGTAATTTTACGTCGATTCTGGTGCAATTGAGATAGTTCAGTAATCTCGCAGGATTACATTGCAAAGATCGCCTTTGGGGTAAACTTTGCCATTCATCCTTATAAAGTTTTATAAAGAATTGATCCATTGCTTTCGTAACGTATGCACGAATGTCAGTCACCTTAAGATCCCTTTGGATCTTCCTGGACAAATACTTTTATAAAACTGAATTTTGTCGAATTTTTAAGTAAGTGTGGTTTAAATATGTTACAGAATAAGGTACTGGGCATTTACGAGCATGCTTAGCAATAGATATGTATTCAGCTGGCATTTATGACTTTGTTCTTTGGTGACGTTCTATAGTGGAATGCATTGAATCTGCCTCCATTTGGGTGTGACCCACTTCTAAAATTTTTGTTCGATAGCTATATTCTGTGCCTCATGACAATATTCAAAAGAGCGTTAGATAAAACACAATTTCTATTTTGGTAAGTGCAACCGTCACTGTAAATTATAATTGTTTTTTTTTTTTCATCTTCAGCATTAATTTCAGGACGTATTATTTTGTTTTCTAAAAAGTCAACCCAAATGGAGGCAAATTCTTCAGCATTAAGTCCACCTTCTACTTCATTCCATATGAAACAGAAACCATCTTTATTTTTATATTAAAAAGCAAGGTTGTGAACTTGCAGCTTCGTTTTATAGTATAGCGTACTGACATTCGATTTTGGTGCCATTAGTACAGCCTGTAAGTCCACTATGAAAACGTAATTTTCTCCCTTCTTATCCGCATCTTTTTCTTCTCTTGCTTGTTTACTTCTCTCAATAAAAAAAAAAAGTAAAGTTACAGCCTATATACGTCCCACTGCTGGGCACAGGCCTCCTCTCATTTCTAAGAGGGTTTTAGGCAAAATGTCCGCCGCTGTCCCAATGCGTGTTGGCGAACTTCACATGTCTTCGAAATATTTTTTTTTTTTTCAGACATTGCAGGTTTCCTCACGATGTTTTCCTTCACCGCCGAGCACGTGGTAAATCAGCACTTAAAATTGCAATTACAATTTCATTGGTGCCGGCGAGGATCGAACCAGGTTACTCGCGTACTGTGAAACTTACAGCGAGCGCTAACCATCTGAGCTACCACGGCTTCTCTCAATATGTTCTTTGTATTCTTCTTCTGTAACTGTTCCTACTTTATAACAGGCGCATTTTTCGCATTGATCTTTTTTTTTTAAATAGGGCCAAATTTTGTCTTCAAATAAATGAAAACAAACTTATGGAGAGAGCTTTTATATTTCGCTCTTTGCACCAATCGTTAACGTTAAATTGGTAGAGGCTTCCTTTTAGAATTCCGTTCTGGCAATAAATATAACTTCTGTGACGTTGCTCGACAATAATGAGATTCCATTACGGGAAAAGATTCCAGACACTGAATAAGATTGTTTCGGCTTCAAGCAGATTCAGATAATTGTGTTGGACGTCTCAGTGTACTAGGAGGCCGCATTGAAAACTCCTGCTTCCAATTTTGAATCGTCTATCTTCCTAAATCCAAAGTGTTCAAAACATCTTTCGACATACTTTGACACTTTGACCATTTACTTTTAAATGATAAACAAAGATTAGCCCTCCTGGTTGTCCCTTCGGTATTTCGATTTCGTGGCCGGATAATTGATGGTTGTTACCCATTCGTTCACAGGGTTTTTTTCGAAGTAAGACTCCAAAATCGATTAAAATGCTTCCTCTTACATCTTCATCTACTGTTCACATTTTAAAGTACTGTATTTCTAATTTTACAGGAGCATCTAGATTTAATTAAACGTGCCTCTTTAGTTTTATTATAATTCTAACAGTCTTGTTTCTTCTGTCTCCCAAAAATGTTTTTACCTGCTTGTCTTCTTTGTTTATTCTTTTCACTAACCCATTATTTTTTATAAACTTTAAAACGTTTCTTTCGTTTCTTACTCTTTTAATTTTAGCAAACGAATCTGAGTCAGAATCAGAATAAGGCCAAGCTTTTTCTGTATCACTACCATCCGATATCGGCGGATTAGGTACAAAATGATTTGCGTTTTCAACATGAGGTATAATTTCTATAGGACTGGTAGTTAGTTCATGAGATATTATATTACCTAATATTTGAAAGGTATCCGAATCGGAACTGTTTATGTTATCTGAGATCAAAATATTTGTTGCAATTCTATATAAATTTGTGATGGTACTATAATCAAATTCTCGTCTGTGGTGAAAGTATTGTGAACATCATAAACCGTTTAAAAAAATTTTATCGTCTAAAGGCACGTCATTGAATGTAGTATTGGGAAATGTAATGTTAGAACAAATTGTATGATTTATATTTTCTGTAATAAAAGTACTTGGTAGATCTAGATTAGTCAGTGTTGTTATATTGATATCGTCATTTATCTCATAATAAGTTTTTAGCAACTAAATCTGATGGTTCTGGTATAAACTTTCTTGATTCTGAATATTGTAACTGAATATCTTCTAAAACGTGTATTACTTTATTGAATCATAATCTGACTTCAGACTACATTTTCAGGTCTATCCTGTAATTTACAAGCCTCAGAAACTAAAGCTACAATTTTTCCCCGATACATTCTGAAAATGTTGAAAAATATTATTTTAATTTATTAAATTAAAGAAGAAGAAAATTAAAATTATGACAAAACAAATGGAATTTAACATTTATACAGACCTAAAAAACATTTTAACTTAACTGTTTATTTGTACATACATACTTTGTTTTATAATTTATTTAATGGGTAACATCTTCGAAATTATCTTTAATTAAGCAATAAATTTATAAAAAATATTAAATTGATAAACTGCTAAATCCGTATTCAAATAAGATAATATAGTGCGTAAACCTGCTAAGTCCCTAATGTTTAGGTCAGGAGTTAAATGTGATGAAAAACATTTGATTTAGGTACTAAACGAAAAAAAACACAGATAAAACAATATAAACACACAGTTTATAATTAGTTGTTTACATCCTCAAATATTTGACTAAAACACGACAAATTTAACGCATCGCAAACGGCACGTAGGTTTGGGAACTGCCAGTGTAAAACTAATATATTATATATAGAATAAGGGTGACAAACGCACACAGTCCACTGATGGTAATGGTTGCAGTGGCCCATACATCTACATCTATCTTCGTTTGCAATTTAAATGCAGATGCGTTGTCAGCGCAGACTAAGATAGAATGCCTCTTTAGTAAAGGGTCTCCAGTTCTACTACGCCTGAAACACAGCAGCATTAAGCTGCTATTTAGGATTCTGTGAGCGTGGTCGCTTTGATAGAAACCCATTCGTGCTACAACTTCTGCTATTAATATGCGCATCTACCGCAAGCAGTTTGCGTTGTGGAGATTATTCTGGTGATCAGAAAGCAGTTTTTGTGCATAGCATTTGTCACCTTTTAGGCTAAAATCGTTGTTATTCTTTAAACGTTACGGTAGATATTAGACTGAGCTTTGTGACTGGCATAAAAAAGTAAATTTTGTCAAAAATGGACTTAGCAGGTTAACGAATTAGGCCGACGATTTAGTTTATTTTTCCTTACTCTATAAAACAATTTTAATGGGTAAATGGTTAAATAGAAATGATATGTGTTTAATTAGTACAATTTGGATTCAGTAGCCATAAAGCCATCGACACAGCATAATTTAAAATTTTGTACAACCGACTTCAATATAAATTATTAAGGATAACTCAAAAATTATTAGTCAGACATTAATCAAATTTATATGGGACCACATAAAGCATCAGCTTTCATATAAAAAAAAAGAATCAACGAAATCGGTTCACCTAGAAAAAAGTTAGGAGGTAACACACATTAAAAAAAACATACAGTCGAATTGAGTACCTCCTCCTTGTTGAATTCGGTAGAAAATGAAAATAAAGTTTGTTATTAGAATTACAGCCATATATCATGTTTAAATATAACTGCGCGTGTAATTTTTTGGGAATAGTACAGGTATGAATTTTTTATGTTTTTTCACGCTCATTTTTCACTTTCACGAAAATTTATATTTTGAAATTCTATTTCATCTATACCTAATTCATATTCACTTTATGCGGGAAACGTTGACTTCTAAAGTGTGAACAAAATCTAAATAATTATTTTTAAGTACAGAACTCTCTTCAACAGGGTATTTTCGCACTTTACTGGTGCTTTGACAGACCTCGCTTGCAATACTTGTTTGATTTAATATGTTATTTATTTTCATATTAACGCAAACATTTTGTGTCAATGCCTTTCGTTCTCTATTTAGAATTTTATGATTTCCTTTCTTTTTTATTAATATTGTTCGCTGTTCGCAAATACCGGCATATATAAAACGCAACGTAAAATGCCTTATATGTCTCCAATACTCGTACAACCAATATAAAGTATTTCTCTGTATAAAGAGTTTGAAACTGATAATTTAACTATACGCGTTGTTCTGCGTTAGTTACAATTAACCGATGTGTATATTTCCATTTTACCGGAATAAGCTTCATAGCAACCCAAAACTATTATTTAAGCAGCAGCTGATTAACTGAGATGAATTATAGAAACTTATGTGGCTTTAAGACATTACTGAAGTGGTTATTCAACATCAAACCACAATAGAAATGTGTAACTTCATAATGCATGAAACGCTAAGCTTAGTATTGTTTGTATAATTAGTCTGTACTAATACAGATTATCTTTATTCTAATATGTACATACATTATTTAACAGATAAATACTGTCGCAGGTACTTTTATGCAACTTTAATACTTGAAACTTTTTGTTTAATAATATATGTATAACAATTCTAAGAATAAGAGTTGTAACTAAGACTCAGTGGCCTCAACCTCCATTGGTCGTGCTTGTTTTGTGAGTACATTGGAATATATTGAGACATTTGTCTATATAGATTCACCTGATGGTAACCAGTGGCTACTGCAACCTATCATATCAGCATTCGAAACTAACTTCAAACTAAGTATGGTACTTAATACACATAGATGCGCCGTCAACATAATAAACACTCATACCTGTAATGATTTATAATAAAACTGTTTGAAATTGCCATTCAAAAGCCTTACCTTAGTTAAATGAAATTTGCGCTTACTTTGAAGGACAGCGCCAAGAGAGAAATTACAATTGCATGAGGTGTAACGCTAGAGGTCGCTGTTTGTAATAGACATGGATGTAAGTGCTCCTAAATTGTGATAGATGTCTCTGTTCCGTTCGTGCATCGCGCTGACGGTTGTATTTTCTCGGTTGATATGGAGCCAGACATTGTTGGTGAAATCATACTTACCTGGCGTAGGGGATACCGTGATCAGGAAGGCGGTTCCCCCAGAGCGAGGCCGCTCCATTGCACTGCGGTGTGGCTGACCTCTGCGATTACCCTAATGTGGGTAACTCGGACGCGTAATTTTGTTAGTGAGGACTGCGTACGCGCTGTCCTCTTCATAATAGATTACTATAATATTTTATAATATACAAGAGAAAATCCTAGTGTGGGGGTGGGTAGCGTTAAAACAATCGAGCTCTATACTAACTCGAATGGTCATATAGGTCGCGCTTGGTTTGTGAATCGTATCGTACATATACATATTAATATCCTTTCAAATAGATATATGTATTTAGATTTTCTTTGAATCACTAACCGTTGTTCTTCTCAAGTACAACACAGAAATGCTGACAAAAAATAATTGTGTACCAGCAATTCTACCGCCTGGCCCTTGATAACCTGAAAAAAGCTAACGTTGCTTTTATGCAGTTATGTTAACTTCTTTACTCAGAAAACAGCAATTGATTTTAACATTCACAAAATATTCTGAATTTCGTCGGCCTAATTTGTTAACCTACTAAGTCCATTTTTCATAGTTTACAGAACGAAGAAAAACTGAATAATATCTTTATTAATCTAGCAATCAAAATTCTGAAAATCCCGTTGGTTTCTATAATTTTTCTTGATATTTTAAAAATATAATTAGTAGCATAACTTATACACATTTTATTAAATTCAGGAAAACAATTATTTTGCAGTTTTTCGAGGTGAAGTTTCAATTTGCTTGAGGACTTAGCAGTTTTTGACTTAAATTTAGTATGGTGTATAGATTAATTAATTGTGCAGTGAAATGCATTCAATCAGTAATCAAAATATTTATTATTAAAAATAAACAATCAGTCTTCTTTAATAGGAAACAGGGTTATAATATCTAAGATAGACTCTTTTCATAAACAATCTGTAATAGTTCTAATACACGTTATTATGTGTTGTTTTTGTGGTATTACGAGTTGTACTCCTAAGTATTTTATTATTTTATTGACAGCCATTTAATATTGTGTTACTATTATAGGTATCACAATCAATTATTATTAACAATAAAATAAAACAGAAACAAATTCAAAATCTTAAATTAACCATATTTAGAGATCAATCTGAAACTTTGGTAAAATGTAAAATTGTAATTAAACTTAAATTCTACTTATTAATACTTCTTATTCTACTCATGAGGCAAGTCATCATAATATTTATGATAGTCAGAAGGAAGGGTCTTTTTTATTTGCTGCAAGTCTTAAAATTTTCGTGCAGTAATTTTACGTCGGTTCTGGTGCAATTGAGATAGTTCAGTAATCTCGCAAGGATTACATTGCAAAGATCGCCTTTGGGGTAAACTTTGCCATTCATCCTTATAGCAAGTTTTATAAAGAATTGATCCATTGCTTTCGTAACGTAGTGCACGAATGTCAGTCACCTTAAGATCCCCTTTGGATCTTCCTGGACAAATACTTTTATAAAACTGAATTTTGTCGAATTTTTTTAAGTAAGTGTGGTTTAAATATGTTACAGAATAAGGTACTGGGCATTTACGAGCATGCTTAGCAATAGATATGTATTCAGCTGGCACATTTATGACTTTGTTCTTTAGGTGACGTTCTATAGTGGAATGCATTGAATCTGCCTCCATTTGGGTGTGACCCACTTCTAAAAATTTTTGTTCGATAGCTATATTCTTGTGCCTCATGACAATATTCAAGAGCGTTAGATAAAACACAATTTCTATTTTGGTAAGTGCAACCGTCACTGTAAATTATAATTGTTTTTTTCATCTTCAGCATTAATTTCAGGACGTATTATTTTGTTTTCTAAAAGTCAACCCAAATGGAGGCAAATTCTTCAGCATTAAGTCCACCTTCTACTTCTTCAGTGCAGCGCTTGCCTTTGTATAGCGTGTTCGGGTGCCATTCTGTAAGTCTATGAAAATATTTTTTTTTTTTTGATTTCTCAGAAATGCAGGTTTCCTCACAATGTTTTTCCTTCACCACCAGCGGCATGGGTAAATCCAGCACTTAGAGTGCAGTTAACAATTTCATTGGTGCCGGCAGGATCGAACTCCGGAATTGCCTCGCGTGCCTGTGAAAGCTTACAGCGAGCGCTAACCATCTGAGCTACCACGGCTTCTCTCAGTTCTTTGTATTCTTCTTCTGTTTGTTCCTACTATAACAGGCGCATTTTTCGCATTGATCTTTTTCGGCTTAAATAGGGCCAAATTTTGTCTTCAAATAAATTCGAAAACAAACTTATGGAGAGAGCTTTTATATTTCGCTCTTTGCAATCGTTAACGTTAAATTGGTAGAGGCTTCCTAGAATTCCGTTCTGGCAATAAATATAACTTCTGTGACGTTGCTCGACAATAATGAGATTCCATTACGGGAAAGATTCCAGACACTGAATAAGAGATTGTTTCGGCTTCAAAGCAGATTCAGATAATTGTGTTGGACGTCTCAGTGTACTAGGAGGCCGCATTGAAAACTCCTGCTTCCAATTTTGAATCGTCTATCTTCCTAAATCCAAAGTGTTCAAAAACATCTTTCGACATACTTTGACACTTTGACCATTTACTTTTAAATGATAAACAAAGGTATTAGCCCTCCTGGTTGTCCTTCGGTATTTCGATTTCGTGGCCGGATAATTGGAATGGTTGTTACCCATTCGTTCACAAGGGTTTTCGCTTCGTAAGACTCCAAAATCGATTAAAAATGCTTCCTCTTACATCTTCATCTACTGTTTCACATTTTAAAGTACTGTATTTCCTAATTTTACAGGAGCATCTAGATTTAATTAAACGTGCCTCTTTAGTTTTATTATAATTCTAACAGTCTTGTTTCTTCTGTCTCCCAAAATATGTTTTACCTGCTTGTCTTTTTTGTTTATTCTTTTCACTAACCCATTATTTTTTATAAACTTTAAAACGTTTCTTTCGTTTCTTACTCTTTTTAATTTTAGCAAACGAATCTGAGTCAGAATCAGAATAAGGCACAAGCTTTTTCTCTGTATCACTACCATCCGATATCGGCGGATTAGGTACAAAATGATTTGCGTTTTCAACATGAGGTATAATTTCTATAGGACTGGTAGTTAGTTCATGAGATATTATATTACCTAATATTTGAAAGGTATCCGAATCGGAACTGTTTATGTTATCTGAGATCAAAATATTTGTTGCTTGTAATTCTATATAAATTTGTGATGGTACTATAATCAAATTCTCGTCTGTGGTGAAAGTATTATGAACATCATAAACCGTTTAAAAAATTTTATCGTCTAAAGGCGTCATTGAATGTAGTATTGGGAAATGTAATGTTAGAACAAATTGTATGATTTATATTTTCTGTAATAAAAGTACTTGGTAGATCTAGATTAGTCAGTGTTGTTATATTGATATCGTCATTTATCATAATAAGTTTTTGCAACTAAATCTGATGGTTCTGGTATAAACTTTCTTGATTCTGAATATTGTAACTGAATATCTTCTAAAACGTGTATTACTTTATTTGAATCATAATCTGACTTCGGAGCTACATTTTCAGGTCTATCCTGTAATTTACAAGCCTCAGAAACTAAAGCTACAATTTTTTTCCCCGATACATTCTGAAAATGTTGAAAAAATATTATTTTAATTTATTAAATTAAAGAAGAAAAATAAAAATTATGACAAAACAAATGGAATTTAACATTTATACAGACCTAAAAACATTTTAACTTAACTGTTTATTTGTACATACATACTTTGTTTTATAATTTATTTAATGGGTAACATCTTCGAAATTATCTTTAATTAAGCAATAAATTTATAAAAAATATTAAATTGATAAACTGCTAAATCCGTATTCAAATAAGATAATATAGTGCGTAAACCTGCTAAGTCCCTAATGTTTAGGTCAGGAGTTAAATGTGATGAAAAACATTTGATTTAGGTACTAAACGAAAAAAAAACTTACAGATAAAACAATATAAACTTACCTAGTTTATAATTAGTTGTTTACATCCTCAAATATTTGACTAAAACACGACAGAATTTAATCATAAACGGCACGTAGGTTTGGGAACGTTGCCAGTGTAAACTAAGGCATAAGTTTAGAAGTTTTTTTTTTTTTTTATATATAGAATAAGTGACAAACGAGCACACAGTCCACCTGATGGTAAGTGGTTGCAGTGGCCCTGACATCTACATCTATCTTCGTTTGCGAATTTAAATGCAGATCGTTGTCAGCCGCGAGACTAAGATAAATGCCTCTTTTTCCAGTAAAGGGTCTCCGGTTCTCTACTCACCATGCGAAACACAGCAGCATTAGCTGCTATTGTGTTATTCTGTGAGAATTCCTTCCCGGTCGAGCCGACCCATTCGTGCTACAACTACTATTAATATAGCTGTGGCTCTACCACGTAACAAAACGTTTGCGTTGTGGAGATTGGCTGGTGATCGAAAGCAGTTTTCGTGCATAGCATTTGTCACCTTTTAGGCTAAAATCGTTGTTATTCTTTAAACGTTACGGTAGATATTAGACTGAGCTTTGTGACTGGCATAAAAAGTAAATTTTGTCAAAATGGACTTAGCAGGTTAACGAATTAGGCCGACGATTTAGTTTATTTTCCTTACTCTATGAAAACAATTTTAATGGGTAAATGGTTAAATAAAATGATATGTGTTTAATTAGTACAATTTGGATTCAGTGTAATATAAGCCATCGACACAGCATAATTTAAAATTTTGTACAACCGACTTCAATATAAATTATTAAGGATAACTCAAAAATTATTAGTCAGACATTAATCAAATTTATATGGGACCACATGAGAAGCATCAGCTTTCATATAAAAAAAAAGAATCAACGAAATCGGTTCACCTAGAAAAAAGTTAGGAGGTAAACACATTAAAAAAACATACAGTCAATTGAGTACCTCCTCCTTGTTGAATTCGGTAGAAAATGAAAATAAAGTTTGTTATTAGAATTACAGCCATATATCATGTTTAAATATAACTGCGCGTGTAATTTTTTGGGAATAGTACAGGTATGAATTTTTTATGTTTTTTCACGCTCATTTTTCACTTTCACGAAAATTTATATTTTGAAATTCTATTTCATCTATACCTAATTCATATTCACTTTATGCGAAACGTTGACTTCTAAGTGTGAACAAAATCTAAATAATTATTTTAAGTACAGAACTCTCTTCAACAGGGTATTTTCGCACTTTACTGGTGCTTTGACAGACCTCGCTTGCAATACTTGTTTGATTTAATATGTTATTTATTTTCATATTAACGCAAACATTTTGTGTCAATGCCTTTCGTTCTCTATTTAGAATTTTATGATTTCCTTTCTTTTTATTAATATTGTTCGCTGTTCAAAATACCGGCATATATAAAACGCAACGTAAAATGCCTTATATGTCTACAACTCGTACAACCAATATAAAGTATTTCTCTGTATAAAGAGTTTGAAACTGATAATTTAACTATACGCGTTGTTCTGCGTTAGTTACAATTAACCGATGTGTATATTTCCATTTTACCGGAATAAGCTAGCAACAACCCAAACTATTATTTAAGCAGCAGCTGATTAACTGAGATGAATTATAGAAACTTATGTGGCTTTAAGACATTACTGAAGTGGTTGTTCAACATCAAACCTTACAATAGAAATGTGTAACTTCATAATGCATGAAACGCTATTAGCTTAGTATTGTTTGTATAATTAGTCTGTACTAATACAGATTATCTTTATTCTAATATGTACATACATTATTTAACAGATAAATACTGTCGCAGGTACTTTTATGCAACTTTAATACTTCTGAAACGCTTTTTGTTTAATAATATATGTATAATTCTAAGAATAAGAGTTGTAACTAAGACTCGAGTGGCCTCAACCTCCATTGGTCGTGCTTGTTTTGTGAGTACATTGGAATATATTGAGACATTTGTCTATATAGATTCACCTGATGGTAACCAGTGGCTACTGCAACCTATCATATCAGCATTCAAACTAACTTCAAACTAAGTATGGTACTTAATACATAGATGCGCCGTCAACATAATAAACACTCATACCTGTAATGATTTATAATAAAACTGTTTGAAATTGCCATTCAAAAGCCTTACCTTAGTTAAATGAAATTTGCGCTTACTTTGAAGGACAGCATGCCAAGAGAGAAATTACAATTGCATGAGGTGTAACGCTAGAGGTCGCTGTTTGTAATAGACATGGATGTAAGTGCTCCTAAATTGTGATAGATGTCTCTGTTCCGTTCGTGCATCGCGCTGACGGTTGTATTTTCTCGGTTGGTATGGGCCAGACATTGTTGGTGAAATCATACTTACCTGGCGTAGGGGATACCGTGATCAGGAAGGCGGTTCCCCCAGAGCGAGGCCGCACCATTGCACTGCGGTGTGGCTGACCTCTGCGATTACCCCTAATGTGGGTAACTCGGACGCGTAATTTTTGTTAGTGAGGACTGCGTACGCTGTCCTCTTCATAATAAATTAATTACTAGATTACTATAATATTTATAATATACAAGAAAATCTAGTGTGGGGTGGGTAGCGTTAAAACAATCTAGCTCTATACTAACTCGAATGGCCATATAGGTCGCGCTTGGTTTGTGAATCGTATCGTACATATACATATTAATATCCTTTCAAATAAATATATGTATTTCTTTGAATCACTAACCGTTGTTCTTCTCAAGTACAACACAGAAATGCTGACAAAAAATAATTGTGTACCAGCAATTCTACCGCCCGTGGCCCTGATAACTTCTGAAAACTAACGTTGCTTTTATGCAGTTATGTTAACTTCTTTACTCAGAAAACAGCAATTGATTTTAACATTCACAAAATATTCTGAATTTCGTCGGCCTAATTTGTTAACCTACTAAGTCCATTTTTTCATAGTTTACAGAACGAAGAAAAAACTGAATAATATCTTTATTAATCTAGCAATCAAAATTCTGAAAATCCCGTTGGTTTCTATAATTTTTCTTGATATTTTAAAAATATAATTAGTAGCATAACTTATACACATTTTATTAAATTCAGGAAAACAATTATTTTGCAGTTTTTCGAGGTGAAGTTTCAATTTGCTTGAGGACTTAGCAGTTTTTGACTTAAATTTAGTATGGTGTATAGATTAATTAATTGTGCAGTGAAATGCATTCAATCAGTAATCAAAATATTTATTATTAAAAATAAACAATCAGTCTTCTTTAATAGGAAACAGGGTTATAATATCTAAGATAGACTCTTTTCATAAACAATCTGTAATAGTTCTAATACACGTTATTATGTGTTGTTTTGTGGTATTACGAGTTGTACTCCTAAGTATTTTATTATTTTTATTGACAGCCATTTAATATTGTGTTACTATTATAGGTATCACAATCAATTATTATTAACAATAAAATAAAACAGAAACAAATTCCAAAATCTTAAATTAACAATATTTAGAGATCAATCTGAAACTTTGGTAAAATGTAAAATTGTAATTAAACTTAAATTCTACTTATTAATACTTATTCTACTCATGAGGCAAGTCATCATAATATTTATGATAGTCAGAAGGAAGGGTCTTTTATTTGCTGCAAGTCTTAAAATTTTCGTGCAGTAATTTTACGTCGGTTCTGGTGCAATTGAGATAGTTCAGTAATCTCGCAAGGATTACATTGCAAAGATCGCCTTTGGGGTAAACTTTGCCATTCATCCTTATAGCAAGTTTTATAAAGAATTGATCCATTGCTTTCGTAACGTAGTGCACGAATGTCAGTCACCTTAAGATCCCCTTTGGATCTTCCTGGACGAATACTTTTATAAAACTGAATTTTGTCGAATTTTTTGAAGTAAGTGTGGTTTAAATATGTTACAGAATAGGGTACTGGGCATTTACGAGCATGCTTAGCAATAGATATGTATTCAGCTGGCACATTTATGACTTTGTTCTTTAGGTGACGTTCTATAGTGGAATGCATTGAATCGGCCTCCATTTGGGTGTGACCCACTTCTAAAAATTTTTGTTCGATAGCTATATTCTTGTGCCTCATGACAATATTCAAAAGAGCGTTAGATAAAACACAATTTCTATTTTGGTAAGTGCAACCGTCACTGTAAATTATAATTGTTTTTTTTCATCTTCAGCATTAATTTCAGGACGTATTATTTTGTTTTCTAAAAAGTCAACCCAAATGGAGGCAAATTCTTCAGCATTAAGTCCACCTTCTACTTCATTCCATATGAAACAGAAACCATCTTTATTTTTTATATTAAAAAAGCAAAGGTTGTGAACTTGCAGCTTCGTTTTATAGTATAGCGTACTGACATTCGATTTTGGTGCCATTAGTACAGCCTGTAAGTCCACTGTGAAAACGTAATTTTCTCCCTTCTTATCCGCATCTTTTTCTTCTCTTGCTTGTTTACTTAAAAATAAAAAAGTTACAGCCTATATACGTCCCTGCTGGGCACAGGCCTCCTCTCATTTCTAAGAGGGTTTTAGGGAAGAAATGTCCGCCGCGCTGCCCCAATGCGTGTTGGCGAACTTCACATGTCTTCGAAATATTTTTTTTTTTTGATTTCTCAGACATGCAGGTTTCCTCACGATGTTTTCCTTCACCGCCGAGCACGTGGTAAATCAGCACTTAAAATTGCAATTAACAATTTCATTGGTGCCGGCGGGGATCGAACCCGGGTTACTCGCGTACTGTGAAACTTACAGCGAGCGCTAACCATCTGAGCTACCACGGCTTCTCTCAATATGTTCTTTGTATTCTTCTTCTGTAACTGTTCCTACTTTATAACAGGCGCATTTTTCGCATTGATCTTTTTTCGGCTTAAATAGGGCCAAATTTTTGTCTTCAAATAAATGCGAAAACAAACTTATGGAGAGAGCTTTTATATTTCGCTCTTTGCACCAATCGTTAACGTTAAATTGGTAGAGGCTTCCTTTAGAATTCCGTTCTGGCAATAAATATAACTTCTGTGACGTTGCTCGACAATAATGAGATTCCATTACGGGAAAAGATTCCAGACACTGAATAAGAGATTGTTTCGGCTTCAAAGCAGATTCAGATAATTGTGTTGGACGTCTCAGTGTACTAGGAGGCCGCATTGAAAACTCCTGCTTCCAATTTTGAATCGTCTATCTTCCTAAATCCAAAGTGTTCAAAAACATCTTTCGACATACTTTGACACTTTGACCATTTACTTTTAAATGATAAACAAAGGTATTAGCCCTCCTGGTTGTCCCTTCGGTATTTCGATTTCGTGGCCGGATAATTGGAATGGTTGTTACCCATTCGTTCACAGGGTTTTCGCCCCAAGTAAGACTCCAAAATCGATTAAAAATGCTTCCTCTTACATCTTCATCTACTGCTTCACATTTTAAAGTACTGTATTTCCTAATTTTACAGAAGCATCTAGATTTAATTAAACGTGCCTCTTTAGTTTTATTATAATTCTAACAGTCTTGTTTCTTCTGTCTCCCAAAATATGTTTTACCTGCTTGTCTTTTTTGTTTATTCTTTTCACTAACCCATTATTTTTTATAAACTTTAAAACGTTTCTTTCGTTTCTTACTCTTTTTAATTTTAGCAAACGAATCTGAGTCAGAATCAGAATAAGGCACAAGCTTTTTCTCTGTATCACTACCATCCGATATCGGCGGATTAGGTACAAAATGATTTGCGTTTTCAACATGAGGTATAATTTCTATAGGACTGGTAGTTAGTTCATGAGATATTATATTACCTAATATTTGAAAGGTATCCGAATCGGAACTGTTTATGTTATCTGAGATCAAAATATTTGTTGCTTGTAATTCTATATATTTGTGATGGTACTATAATCAAATTCTCGTCTGTGGTGAAAGTATTGTGAACATCATAAACCGTTTAAAAAAAATTTTATCGTCTAAAGGCACGTCATTGAATGTAGTATTGGGAAATGTAATGTTAGAACAAATTGTATGATTTATATTTTCTGTAATAAAAGTACTTGGTAGATCTAGATTAGTCAGTGTTGTTATATTGATATCGTCATTTATCTCATAATAAGTTTTTTTAGCAACTAAATCTGATGGTTCTGGTATAAACTTTCTTGATTCTGAATATTGTAACTGAATATCTTCTAAAACGTGTATTACTTTATTTGAATCATAATCTGACTTCAGACTACATTTTCAGGTCTATCCTGTAATTTACAAGCCTCAGAAACTAAAGCTACAATTTTTTCCCCGATACATTCTGAAAATGTTGAAAAAATATTATTTTAATTTATTAAATTAAAGAAGAAGAAAAAAAAATTATGACAAAACAAATGGAATTTAACATTTATACAGACCTAAAAACATTTTAACTTAACTGTTTATTTGTACATACATTTTGTTTTATAATTTATTTAATGGGTAACATCTTCGAAATTATCTTTAATTAAGCAATAAATTTATAAAAATATTAAATTGATAAACTGCTAAATCCGTATTCAAATAAGATAATATAGTGCGTAAACCTGCTAAGTCCCTAATGTTTAGGTCAGGAGTTAAATGTGATGAAAACATTTGATTTAGGTACTAAACAACTTACAGATAAAACAATATAAACACCTAGTTTATAATTAGTTGTTTACATCCTCAAATATTTGACTAAAACACGACAGAATTAACGCATCGCAAACGGCACGTGGTTTGGGAACGTTGCCATGTAAAACTAAGGCTAATAGGATTTACAAGTTTTTTTTTTTATATAAAAATAGGGTGACAAACGAGCACAGTCCACCTGATGGTAAGTGGTTGCAGTGGCCCATAGACATCTACATCTATCTTCGTTTGCGAATTTAAATGCAGATGCGTTGTCAGCCGCGAGGACTAAGATAGAATGCCTCTTTTCCAGTAAAAGGGTCTCCGGTTCTCTACACTCACCATGCAAACACAGCAGCATTAGCTGCTATTTTGCTGGTATTCTGTGAGCGTGGTCCTTCCCCAGTCGAGAAACCCATTCGTGCTACAACTATATATTAATATAGCTGCAGCATGGCTCTACCACGTAACAAAACGTTTGCGTTGTGGAGATTGGCTGGTGATCAGAAAGCAGTTTTTCGTGCATAGCATTTGTCACCTTTTTAGGCTAAAATCGTTGTTATTCTTTAAACGTTACGGTAGATATTAGACTGAGCTTTGTGACTGGCATAAAAGTAAATTTTGTCAAAATGGACTTAGCAGGTTAACGAATTAGGCCGACGATTTAGTTTATTTTTCCTTACTCTATGAAAACAATTTTAATGGGTAAATGGTTAAATAGAAATGATATGTGTTTAATTAGTACAATTTGGATTCGGTAGCCAATATAAGCCATCGACACAGCATAATTTAAAATTTTGTACAACCGACTTCAATATAAATTATTAAGGATAACTCAAAAATTATTAGTCAGACATTGATCAAATTTATATGGGACCATGAGAAGCATCAGCTTTCATATAAAAAAAAAGAATCAACGAAATCGGTTCACCTAGAAAAAGTTAGGAGGTAACACACATTAAAAAAAAAAACACAGTCGAATTGAGTACCTCCTCCTTGTTGAATTCGGTAGAAAATGAAAATAAAGTTTGTTATTAGAATTACAGCCATATATCATGTTTAAATATAACTGCGCGTGTAATTTTTTGGGAATAGTACAGGTATGAATTTTTTATGTTTTTTCACGCTCATTTTTCACTTTCACGAAAATTTATATTTTGAAATTCTATTTCATCTATACCTAATTCATATTCACTTTATGCGGAAACGTTGACTTCTAAAGTGTGAACAAAATCTAAATAATTATTTTAAGTACAGAACTCTCTTCAACAGGGTATTTTCACTTTACTGGTGCTTTGACAGACCTCGCTTGCAATACTTGTTTGATTTAATATGTTATTTATTTTCATATTAACGCAAACATTTTGTGTCAATGCCTTTCGTTCTCTATTTAGAATTTTATTCCTTTCTTTTTATTAATATTGTTCGCTGTTCGCAAATAACGGCATATATAGAACGCAACGTAAAATGCCTTATATGTCTACAATACTCGTACAACCAATATAAAGTATTTCTCTGTATAAAGAGTTTGAAACTGATAATTTAACTATACGCGTTGTTCTGCGTTAGTTACAATTAACTGATGTGTATATTTCCATTTTACCGGAATAAGCTTCATAGCAACCCAAAACTATTATTTAAGCAGCAGCTGATTAACTGAGATGAATTATAGAAACTTATGTGGCTTTAAGACATTACTGAAGTGGTTGTTCAACATCAAACCTTACAATAGAAATGTGTAACTTCATAATGCATGAAACGCTATTAGCTTAGTATTGTTTGTATAATTAGTCTGTACTAATACAGATTATCTTTATTCTAATATGTACATACATTATTTAACAGATAAATACTGTCGCAGGTACTTTTATGCAACTTTAATACTTCTGAAACGCTTTTTGTTTAATAATATATGTATAACAATTCTAAGAATAAGAGTTGTAACTAAGACTCGAGTGGCCTCAACCTCCATTGGTCGTGCTTGTTTTGTGAGTACATTGGAATATATTGAGACATTTGTCTATATAGATTCACCTGATGGTAACCAGTGGCTACTGCAACCTATCATATCAGCATTCGAAACTAACTTCAAACTAAGTATGGTACTTAATACACATAGATGCGCCGTCAACATAATAAACACTCATACCTGTAATGATTTATAATAAAACTGTTTGAAATTGCCATTCAAAAGCCTTACCTTAGTTAAATGAAATTTGCGCTTACTTTGAAGGGACAGCATGCCAAGAGAGAAATTACAATTGCATGAGGTGTAACGCTAGAGGTCGCTGTTTGTAATAGACATGGATGTAAGTGCTCCTAAATTGTGATAGATGTCTCTGTTCCGTTCGTGCATCGCGCTGACGGTTGTTTTTTCTCGGTTGGTATGGAGCCAGACATTGTTGGTGAAATCATACTTACCTGGCGTAGGGGATACCGTGATCAGGAAGGCGGTTCCCCCAGAGCGAGGCCGCTCCATTGCACTGCGGTGTGGCTGACCTCTGCGATTACCCCTAACGTGGGTAACTCGGACGCGTAATTTTTGTTAGTGAGGACTGCGTACGCGCTGTCCTCTTCATAATAAATTAATTACTAGATTACTATAATATTTATAATATACAAGAGAAAATCCTAGTGTGGGGGTGGGTAGCGTTAAAACAATCTAGCTCTATACTAACTCGAATGGCCATATAGGTCGCGCTTGGTTTGTGAATCGTATCGTACATATACATATTAATATCCTTTCAAATATATGTATTTAGATTTTCTTTGAATCACTAACCGTTGTTCTTCTCAAGTACAACACAGAAATGCTGACAAAAAAATAATTGTGTACCAGCAATTCTACCGCCCGTGGCCCTTGATAACTTCTGAAAAAAGCTAACGTTGCTTTTATGCAGTTATGTTAACTTCTTTACTCAGAAAACAGCAATTGATTTTAACATTCACAAAATATTCTGAATTTCGTCGGCCTAATTTGTTAACCTACTAAGTCCATTTTTCATAGTTTAGAACGAAGAAAAACTGAATAATATCTTTATTAATCTAGCAATCAAAATTCTGAAAATCCCGTTGGTTTCTATAATTTTTCTTGATATTTTAAAAATATAATTAGTAGCATAACATACACATTTTATTAAATTCAGGAAAACAATTATTTTGCAGTTTTCGAGGAGAAGTTTCAATTTGCTTGAGGACTTAGCAGTTTTGACTTAAATTTAGTATGGTGTATAGATTAATTAATTGTGCAGTGAAATGCATTCAATCAGTAATCAAAATATTTATTATTAAAAATAAACAATCAGTCTTCTTTAATAGGAAACAGGGTTATAATATCTAAGATAGACTCTTTTCATAAACAATCTGTAATAGTTCTAATACACGTTATTATGTGTTGTTTTGTGGTATTGAGTTGTACTCCTAAGTATTTTATTATTTTATTGACAGCCATTTAATATTGTGTTACTATTATAGGTATCACAATCAATTATTATTAACAATAAAATAAAACAGAAACAAATTCCAAAATCTTAAATTAACAATATTTAGAGATCAATCTGAAACTTTGGTAAAATGTAAAATTGTATTAAACTTAAATTCTACTTATTAATACTTCTTATTCTACTCATGAGGCAAGTCATCATAATATTTATGATAGTCAGAAGGAAGGGTCTTTTTATTTGCTGCAAGTCTTAAAATTTCGTGCAGTAATTTTACGTCGGTTCTGGTGCAATTGAGATAGTTCAGTAATCTCGCAGGATTACATTGCAAAGATCGCCTTTGGGGTAAACTTTGCCATTCATCCTATAGCAAGTTTTATAAAGAATTGATCCATTGCTTTCGTAACGTAGTGCACGATGTCAGTCACCTTAAGATCCCCGGATCTTCCTGGACAAATACTTATAAAACTGAATTTTGTCGAATTTTTTAAGTAAGTGTGGTTTAAATATGTTACAGAATAAGGTACTGGGCATTTACGAGCATGCTTAGCAATAGATATGTATTCAGCTGGCACATTTATGACTTTGTTCTTTAGGTGACGTTCTATAGTGGAATGCATTGAATCTGCCTCCATTTGGGTGTGACCCACTTCTAAAAATTTTTGTTCGATAGCTATATTCTTGTGCCTCATGACAATATTCAAAAGAGCGTTAGATAAAACACAATTTCTATTTTGGTAAGTGCAACCGTCACTGTAAATTATAATTGTTTTTTTTTTTCATCTTCAGCATTAATTTCAGGACGTATTATTTTGTTTTCTAAAAAGTCAACCCAAATGGAGGCAAATTCTTCAGCATTAAGTCCACCTTCTACTTCATTCCATATGAAACAGAAACCATCTTTATTTTTATATTAAAAAGCAAGGTTGTGAACTTGCAGCTTCGTTTTATAGTATAGCGTACTGACATTCGATTTTGGTGCCATTAGTACAGCCTGTAAGTCCACTATGAAAACGTAATTTTCTCCCTTCTTATCCGCATCTTTTTCTTCTCTTGCTTGTTTACTTCTCTCAATAAAAAGTAAAGTTACAGCCTATATACGTCCCACTGCTGGGCAGGCCTCCTCTCATTTCTGAGAGGGTTTTAGGGCAAGGAAATGTCCGCCGCGCTGCCCCAATGCGTGTTGGCGAACTTCACATGTCTTCGAAATATTTTTTTTTGATTTCTCAGACATGCAGGTTTCCTCACGATGTTTTCCTTCACCGCCGAGCACGTGGTAAATCAGCACTTAAAATTGCAATTAACAATTTCATTGGTGCCGGCGGGATCGAACCAGGTTACTCGTACTGTGAAACTTACAGCGAGCGCTAACCATCTGAGCTACCGGCTTCTCTCAATATGTTCTTTGTATTCTTCTTCTGTAACTGTTCCTACTTTATAACAGGCGCATTTTTCGCATTGATCTTTTCGGCTTAAATAGGGAAATTTTTGTCTTCAAATAAATGCGAAAACAAACTTATGGAGAGAGCTTTTATATTTCGCTCTTTGCACCAATCGTTAACGTTAAATTGGTAGAGGCTTCCTTTAGAATTCCGTTCTGGCAATAAATATAACTTCTGTGACGTTGCTCACAACAAAGATTCCATTAGGGAAAAGATTCCAGACACTGAATAAGTTGTTTCGGCTTCAAAGCAGATTCAGATAATTGTGTTGGACGTCTCAGTGTACTAGGAGGCCGCATTGAAAACTCCTGCTTCCAATTTTGAATCGTCTATCTTCCTAAATCCAAAGTGTTCAAAAACATCTTTCGACATACTTTGACACTTTGACCATTTACTTTTAAATGATAAACAAAGGTATTAGCCCTCCTGGTTGTCCCTTCGGTATTTCGATTTCGTGGCCGGATAATTGGAATGGTTGTTACCCATTCGTTCACAAGGGTTTTTTTTCGCCCCAAGTAAGACTCCAAAATCGATTAAAAATGCTTCCTCTTACATCTTCATCTACTGTTTCACATTTTAAAGTACTGTATTTCCTAATTTTACAGGAGCATCTAGATTTAATTAAACGTGCCTCTTTAGTTTTATTATAATTCTAACAGTCTTGTTTCTTCTGTCTCCCAAAATATGTTTTACCTGCTTGTCTTCTTTGTTTATTCTTTTCACTAACCCATTATTTTTTATAAACTTTAAAACGTTTCTTTCGTTTCTTACTCTTTTTAATTTTAGCAAACGAATCTGAGTCAGAATCAGAATAAGGCACAAGCTTTTTCTCTGTATCACTACCATCCGATATCGGCGGATTAGGTACAAAATGATTTGCGTTTTCAACATGAGGTATAATTTCTATAGGACTGGTAGTTAGTTCATGAGATATTATATTACCTAATATTTGAAAGGTATCCGAATCGGAACTGTTTATGTTATCTGAGATCAAAATATTTGTTGCTTGTAATTCTATATAAATTTGTGATGGTACTACAATCAAATTCTCGTCTGTGGTGAAAGTATTGTGAACATCATAAACCGTTTAAAAAAAATTTTATCGTCTAAAGGCACGTCATTGAATGTAGTATTGGGAAATGTAATGTTAGAACAAATTGTATGATTTATATTTTCTGTAATAAAAGTACTTGGTAGATCTAGATTAGTCAGTGTTGTTATATTGATATCGTCATTTATCTCATAATAAGTTTTTTTAGCAACTAAATCTGATGGTTCTGGTATAAACTTTCTTGATTCTGAATATTGTAACTGAATATCTTCTAAAACGTGTATTACTTTATTTGAATCATAATCTGACTTCGGAGCTACATTTTCAGGTCTATCCTGTAATTTACAAGCCTCAGAAACTAAAGCTACAATTTTTTTCCCCGATACATTCTGAAAATGTTGAAAAAAATATTATTTTAATTTATTAAATTAAAGAAGAAGAAAAATAAAATTATGACAAAACAAATGGAATTTAACATTTATACAGACCTAAAAAACATTTTAACTTAACTGTTTATTTGTACATACATACTTTGTTTTATAATTTATTTAATGGGTAACATCTTCGAAATTATCTTTAATTAAGCAATAAATTTATAAAAAATATTAAATTGATAAACTGCTAAATCCGTATTCAAATAAGATAATATAGTGCGTAAACCTGCTAAGTCCCTAATGTTTAGGTCAGGAGTTAAATGTGATGAAAAACATTTGATTTAGGTACTAAACGAAAAAAAAAACTTACAGATAAAACAATATAAACTTACCTAGTTTATAATTAGTTGTTTACATCCTCAAATATTTGACTAAAACACGACAGAATTTAACGCATCGCAAACGGCACGTAGGTTTGGGAACGTTGCCAGTGTAAAACTAAGGCCCCAATAGGATTTAGCAAGTTTTTTTTTTTTTTTTTTTTTTTTATAGAATAAGGGTGACAAACGAGCACACAGTCCACCTGATGGTAAGTGGTTGCAGTGGCCCATAGACATCTACATCTATCTTCGTTTGCGAATTTAAATGCAGATGCGTTGTCATCCGCGAGGACTAAGATAGAATGCCTCTTTTCCAGTAAAAGGGTCTCCGGTTCTCTACACTCACCATACGAAACAGCAGCATTAAGCTGCTATTTTACGCTGGTATTCTGTGAGAGCGTGGTCCTTCCCCGGTCGAGCCGACCCATTCGTGCTACAACTATACTATTAATATAGCTGCAGCATGGCTCTACCACGTAACAAAACGTTTGCGTTGTGGAGATTGGCTGGTGATCAGAAAGCAGTTTTTCGTGCATAGCATTTGTCACCTTTTTAGGCTAAAATCGTTGTTATTCTTTAAACGTTACGGTAGATATTAGACTGAGCTTTGTGACTGGCATAAAAAGTAAATTTTGTCAAAAATGGACTTAGCAGGTTAACGAATTAGGCCGACGATTTAGTTTATTTTTTCCTTACTCTATGAAAACAATTTTAATGGGTAAATGGTTAAATAGAAATGATATGTGTTTAATTAGTACAATTTGGATTCGGTAGCCAATATAAGCCATCGACACAGCATAATTTAAAATTTTGTACAACCGACTTCAATATAAATTATTAAGGATAACTCAAAAATTATTAGTCAGACATTAATCAAATTTATATGGGACCATGAGAAGCATCAGCTTTCATATAAAAAAAGAATCAACGAAATCGGTTCACCTAGAAAAAGTTAGGAGGTAACACACATTAAAAAACATACAGTCGATTGAGTACCTCCTCCTTGTTGAATTCAGTGAAAATGAAAATAAAGTTTGTTATTAAATTACAGCCATATATCATGTTTAAATATAACTGCGCGTGTAATTTTTGGGAATAGTACAGGTATGAATTTTTTATGTTTTCACGCTCATTTTCACTTTCACGAAAATTTATATTTTGAAATTCTATTTCATCTATACCTAATTCATATTCACTTTATGCGGGAAACGTTGACTTCTAAAGTGTGAACAAAATCTAAATAATTATTTTTAAGTACAGAACTCTCTTCAACAGGGTATTTTCGCACTTTACTGGTGCTTTGACAGACCTCGCTTGCAATACTTGTTTGATTTAATATGTTATTTATTTTCATATTAACGCAAACATTTTGTGTCAATGCCTTTCGTTCTCTATTTAGAATTTTATGATTTCCTTTCTTTTTTATTAATATTGTTCGCTGTTCGCAAATACCGGCATATATAAAACGCAACGTAAAATGCCTTATATGTCTCCAATACTCGTACAACCAATATAAAGTATTTCTCTGTATAAAGAGTTTGAAACTGATAATTTAACTATACGCGTTGTTCTGCGTTAGTTACAATTAACCGATGTGTATATTCCATTTTACCGGAATAAGCTTCATAGCAACCCAAAACTATTATTTAAGCAGCAGCTGATTAACTGAGATGAATTATAGAAACATGTGGCTTTAAGACATTACTGAAGTGGTTATTCAACATCAAACCTTACAATAGAAATGTGTAACTTCATAATGCATGAAACGCTATTAGCTAGTATTGTTTGTATAATTAGTCTGTACTAATACAGATTATCTTTATTCTAATATGTACATACATTATTTAACAGATAAATACTGTCGCAGGTACTTTTATGCAACTTTAATACTTCTGAAACGCTTTTTGTTTAATAATATGTATAACAATTCTAAGAATAAGAGTTGTAACTAAGACTCAGTGGCCTCAACCTCCATTGGTCGTGCTTGTTTTGTGAGTACATTGGAATATATTGAGACATTTGTCTATATAGATTCACCTGATGGTAACCAGTGGCTACTGCAACCTATCATATCAGCATTCGAAACTAACAAACTAAGTATGGATGCGCGTCAACATAATAAACACTCATACCTGTAATGATTTATAATAAAACTGTTTGAAATTGCCATTCAAAAGCCTTACCTTAGTTAAATGAAATTTGCTTACTTTGAAGGACAGCATGCCAAGAGAAATTACAATTGCATGAGGTGTAACGCTAAGGTCGCTGTTTGTAATAGACATGGATGTAAGTGCTCCTAAATTGTGATAGATGTCTCTGTTCCGTTCGTGCATCGCGCTGACGGTTGTTTTCGGTTGGTATGGAGCCAGACATTGTTGGTGAAATCATACTTACCTGGCGTAGGGATACCGTGATCAGGAGGCGGTTCCCCAGAGCGAACCGCTCCATTGCACTGCGGTGTGGCTGACCTCTGCGATTACCTAATGTGGGTAACTCGGACGCGTAATTTTGTTAGTGAGGACTGCGTACGCGCTGTCCTCTTCATAATAAATTAATTACTAGATTACTATAATATTTATAATATACAGAAAATCCTAGTGTGGGGGTGGGTAGCGTTAAAACAATCTAGCTCTATACTAACTCGAATGGCCATATAGGTCGCGCTTGGTTTGTGAATCGTATCGTACATATACATATTAATATCCTTTCAAATAAATATATGTATTTAGATTTTTTCTTTGAATCACTAACCGTTGTTCTTCTCAAGTACAACACAGAAATGCTGACAAAAAAATAATTGTGTACCAGCAATTCTACCGCCCGTGGCCCTTGATAACTTCTGAAAAAAGCTAACGTTGCTTTTATGCAGTTATGTTAACTTCTTTACTCAGAAAACAGCAATTGATTTTAACATTCACAAAATATTCTGAATTTCGTCGGCCTAATTTGTTAACCTACTAAGTCCATTTTTTCATAGTTTACAGAACGAAGAAAAAACTGAATAATATCTTTATTAATCTAGCAATCAAAATTCTGAAAATCCCGTTGGTTTCTATAATTTTTCTTGATATTTTAAAAATATAATTAGTAGCATAACTTATACACATTTTATTAAATTCAGGAAAACAATTATTTTGCAGTTTTTCGAGGTGAAGTTTCAATTTGCTTGAGGACTTAGCAGTTTTTGACTTAAATTTAGTATGGTGTATAGATTAATTAATTGTGCAGTGAAACATTCAATCAGTAATCAAAATATTTATTATTAAAAATAAACAATCAGTCTTCTTTAATAGGAAACAGGGTTATAATATCTAAGATAGACTCTTTTCATAAACAATCTGTAATAGTTCTAATACACGTTATTATGTGTTGTTTTTGTGGTATTACGAGTTGTACTCCTAAGTATTTTATTATTTTTATTGACAGCCATTTAATATTGTGTTACTATTATAGGTATCACAATCAATTATTATTAACAATAAAATAAAACAGAAACAAATTCCAAAAATCTTAAATTAACCATATTTAGAGATCAATCTGAAACTTTGGTAAAATGTAAAATTGTAATTAAACTTAAATTCTACTTATTAATACTTCTTATTCTACTCATGAGGCAAGTCATCATAATATTTATGATAGTCAGAAGGAAGGGTCTTTTTTATTTGCTGCAAGTCTTAAAATTTTCGTGCAGTAATTTTACGTCGGTTCTGGTGCAATTGAGATAGTTCAGTAATCTCGCAAGGATTACATTGCAAAGATCGCCTTTGGGGTAAACTTTGCCATTCATCCTTATAGCAAGTTTTATAAAGAATTGATCCATTGCTTTCGTAACGTAGTGCACGAATGTCAGTCACCTTAAGATCCCCTTTGGATCTTCCTGGACAAATACTTTTATAAACTGAATTTTGTCGAATTTTTTAAATAGTGTGGTTTAAATATGTTACAGAATAAGGTACTGGGCATTTGGAGCATGCTTAGCAATAGATATGTATTCAGCTGGCATTTATGACTTTGTTCTTTAGGTGACGTTCTATAGTGAATGCATTGAATCTGCCTCCATTTGGGTGTGACCCTTCTGTTCGATAGCTATATTCTTGTGCCTCATGACAATATTCAAAGAGCGTTAGATAAAACACAATTTCTATTTTGGTAAGTGCAACCGTCACTGTAAATTATAATTGTTTTTTTTCATCTTCAGCATTAATTTCAGGACGTATTATTTTGTTTTCTAAAAGTCAACCCAAATGGAGGCAATTCTTCAGCATTAAGTCCACCTTCTACTTCATTCCATATGAAACAGAAACCATCTTTATTTTTATATTAAAAAGCAAGGTTGTGAACTTGCAGCTTCGTTTTATAGTATAGCGTACTGACATTCGATTTTGGTGCCATTAGTACAGCCTGTAAGTCCACTATGAAAACGTAATTTTTCCCTTCTTATCCGCATCTTTTCTTCTCTTGCTTGTTTACTTCTCTCAATAAAAATAAAATTACAGCCTATATACGTCCCTGCTGGGCACAGGCCTCCTCTCATTTCTAAGAGGTTTTAGGGCAAAAATGTCCGCCATGCCCCAATGCGTGTTGTGAACTTCACATGTCTTCGAAATATTTTTTTTTTTTTGATTTCTCAGACATGCAGGTTTCCTCACGATGTTTTCCTTCACCGCCGAGCACGTGGTAAATCAGCACTTAAAATTGCAATTCTTTTCATTGGTGCCGGCGGGGATCGAACCCGGGTTACTCGCGTACTGTGAAACTTACAGCGAGCGCTAACCATCTGAGCTACCACGGCTTCTCTCAATATGTTCTTTGTATTCTTCTTCTGTAACTGTTCCTACTTTATAACAGGCGCATTTTTCGCATTGATCTTTTTTCGGCTTAAATAGGGCCAAATTTTTGTCTTCAAATAAATGAAAACAAACTTATGGAGAGAGCTTTTATATTTCGCTCTTTGCACCAATCGTTAACGTTAAATTGGTAGAGGCTTCCTTTAGAATTCCGTTCTGGCAATAAATATAACTTCTGTGACGTTGCTCGACAATAATGAGATTCCATTACGGGAAAAGATTCCAGACACTGAATAAGAGATTGTTTCGGCTTCAAAGCAGATTCAGATAATTGTGTTGGACGTCTCAGTGTACTAGGAGGCCGCATTGAAAACTCCTGCTTCCAATTTTGAATCGTCTATCTTCCTAAATCCAAAGTGTTCAAAAACATCTTTCGACATACTGACACTTTGACCATTTACTTTAAATGATAAACAAAGGTATTAGCCCTCCTGGTTGTCCTTCAGTATTTCGATTTCGTGGCCGGATAATTGGAATGGTTGTTACTCATTCGTTCACAAGGTTTTTTCGCCCCAAGTAAGACTCAAAATCGATTAAAAATCCTCCCATCTTCATCTACTGTTTCACATTTTAAAGTACTGTATTTCCTAATTTTACAGGAGCATCTAGATTTAATTAAACGTGCCTCTTTAGTTTTATTATAATTCTAACAGTCTTGTTTCTTCTGTCTCCAAAATATGTTTTACCTGCTTGTCTTTTTGTTTATTCTTTTCACTAACCCATTATTTTTTATAAACTTTAAAACGTTTCTTTCGTTTCTTACTCTTTTTAATTTTAGCAAACGAATCTGAGTCAGAATCAGAATAAGGCACAAGCTTTTTCTCTGTATCACTACCATCCGATATCGGCGGATTAGGTACAAAATGATTTGCGTTTTCAACATGAGGTATAATTTCTATAGGACTGGTAGTTAGTTCATGAGATATTATATTACCTAATATTTGAAAGGTATCCGAATCGGAACTGTTTATGTTATCTGAGATCAAAATATTTGTTGCTTGTAATTCTATATAAATTTGTGATGGTACTATAATCAAATTCTCGTCTGTGTGGTAGTATTGTGAACATCATAAACCGTTTAAAAAATTTTATCGTCTAAAGGCACGTCATTGAATGTAGTATTGGGAAATGTAATGTTAGAACAAATTGTATGATTTATATTTTCTGTAATAAAAGTACTTGGTAGATCTAGATTAGTCAGTGTTGTTATATTGATATCGTCATTTATCTCATAATAAGTTTTTAGCAACTAAATCTGATGGTTCTGGTATAAACTTTCTTGATTCTGAATATTGTAACTGAATATCTTCTAAAACGTGTATTACTTTATTTGAATCATAATCTGACTTCAGACTACATTTTCAGGTCTATCCTGTAATTTACAAGCCTCAGAAACTAAAGCTACAATTTTTTCCCCGATACATTCTGAAAATGTTGAAAAATATTATTTTAATTTATTAAATTAAAGAGAAGAAAAATAAAATTATGACAAAACAAATGGAATTTAACATTTATACAGACCTAAAACATTTTAACTTAACTGTTTATTTGCATACATACTTTGTTTTATAATTTATTTAATGGGTAACATCTTCGAAATTATCTTTAATTAAGCAATAAATTTATAAAAAATATTAAATTGATAAACTGCTAAATCCGTATTCAAATAAGATAATATAGTGCGTAAACCTGCTAAGTCCCTAATGTTTAGGTCAGGAGTTAAATGTGATGAAAAACATTTGATTTAGGTACTAAACGAAAAAAAAAACTTACAGATAAAACAATATAAACTTACCTAGTTTATAATTAGTTGTTTACATCCTCAAATATTTGACTAAACACGAAGAATTTAACATCGCCAAAACGGCACGTAGGTTTGGGAACGTTGCCATGTAAAACTAAGGCCCCAATAAGTTTAACAGTTTGCGTTTAAACGGAGATTGGCTGGTGATCCCAAGCAATTTTCGTGCATAGCATTTGTCACCTTTAGGCTAAAGTCATTGTTATTCTTTCGCATTACGGTAGATATTGGGCGAAAGGCTGTGACTGGCATAAAAAAGTAAATTTTGTCAAAAATGGACTGCTTAAGGTTAACAGATTAAGGCCGTGATTTTAGTTTATTTTTTCCTTACTCTGTAAACAATTTTAATGGGTAAATGGTTAAATAGAAATGATATGTGTTTAATTAGTACAATTTGGTTCGGTAATAATATAAGCCATCGACACAGCATAATTTAAAATTTTGCAACCGACTTCAATATAAATTATTAAGGATCTCAAAATTATTAGTCAGACATTAATCAAATTTATATGGGACCACATGAGAAGCATCAGCTTTCATATAAAAAAAAGAATCAACGAAATCGGTTCACCTAGAAAAAGTTGGGTAACACATTAAAAAAACATACAGTCGAATTGAGTACCTCTCCTTGTTGAATTCGGTAGAAAATGAAAATAAAGTTTGTTATTAGAATTACAGCCATATATCATGTTTAAATATAACTGCGCGTGTAATTTTTGGGAATAGTACAGGTATGAATTTTTATGTTTTCACGCTCATTTTTCACTTTCACACGAATTTATATTTGAAATTCTATTTCATCTATACCTAATTCATATTCACTTTATGCGGGAAACGTTGACTTCTAAAGTGTGAACAAAATCTAAATAATTATTTTTAGTACAGAACTCTCTTCAACAGGGTATTTTCGCACTACTGGTGCTTTGACAGACCTCGCTTGCAATACTTGTTTGATTTAATATGTTATTTATTTTCATATTAACGCAAACATTTTTATCAATGCCTTTCGTTCTCTATTTAGAATTTTATGATTTCCTTTCTTTTTATTAATATTGTTCGCTGTTCGCAAATACCAGCATATATAAACGCAACGTAAAATGCCATATGTCTACAATACTCATTACAACCAATATAAAATATTCTCTGTATAAAGAGTTTGAAACTGATAATTTAACTATACGCGTTGTTCTGCGTTAGTTACAATTAACCGATGTGTATATTCCATTTTGGAATAAGCTTCATAGCAACCCAAAACTATTATTTGGCAGCAGCTGATTAACTGAGATGAATTATAAAACTTATGTGGCTTTAAGACATTACTGAAGTGGTTATTCAACATCAAACCTTACAATAGAAATGTGTAACTTCATGCATGAAACGCTATTAGCTTAGTATTGTTTGTATAATTAGTCTGTACTAATACAGATTATCTTTATTCTAATATGTACATACATTATTTAACAGATAAATACTGTCGCAGGTACTTTTATGCCTTTAATACTTCTGAAACGCTTTTTGTTTAATAATATATGTATAACAATTCTAAGAATAAGAGTTGTAACTAAGACTCAGTGGCCTCAACCTCCATTGGTCGTGCTTGTTTTGGAGTACATTGGAATATATTGAGACATTTGTCTATATAGATTCACCTGATGGTAACCAGTGGCTACTGCAACCTATCATATCAGCATTCAAACTAACTTCAAACTAAGTATGGTACTTAATACACATAGATGCGCCGTCAACATAATAAACACTCATACCTGTAATGATTTATAATAAAACTGTTTGATTGCCATTCAAAAGCCTTAGTTAAATGAAATTTGCACTTTGAAGGACAGCATGCCAAGAAAATTACAATTGCATGAGGTGTAACGCTAGAGGTCGCTGTTTGTAATAGACATGGATGTAAGTGCTCCTAAATTGTGATAGATGTCTCTGTTCCGTTCGTGCATCGCGCTGACGGTTGTTTTTCTCGGTGGTATGGAATGAACATTGTTGGTGAAATCATACTTACCTGGCGTAGGGGATACCGTGATCAGGAAGGCGGTTCCCCAGGCGAGAACCGCTCCATTGCACTGCAGTGTGGCTGACCTGCGATTACCCCTAATGTGGGTAACTCGGACGCGTAATTTTGTTAGTGAGGACTGCGTACGCGCTGTCCTCTTCATAATAAATTAATTACTAGATTATATAATATTTATAATATACAAGAGAAAATCCTAGTGTGGGGTGGGTAGCGTTAAAACAATCTGCTCTATACTAACTCGAATGGCCATATAGGTCCTTGGTTTTGTGAATCGTATCGTACATATACATATTAATATCCTTTCAAATAAATATATGTATTTAGATTTTTCTTTGAATCACTAACCGTTGTAGTGTATGTCTCTACCCTACTAGCAGTGTAAAGAAATACATGTACTCTTAGGTTTAGTGATCAGTATAATTAAAGTTCTAGTAGCAACGACACGTCTCCTATTTATTAAAACCTTCAACATTACATCGACCCTGCCAGGCGGTGCGCTGCGACAATGCAAGCGCACCGCCGAACTATTTAAAATTAAAGGTGGGAATAATATTGCTAAATTAAATAATGAAGACATGAGTAAAATGATTGTAATAAAGTAATATTATAACGGAATGGACGTAATACCGGACGTGACGGAAAATAAATAAATACGAATTCAAGAAGAGGCCACAATAACACAATAAGAATTTTATAGAAGCTGACTGAAAATTTAAAATATATAATATATATTACTATAAAGACAACTAACGAAGAATGAGGAAAATAAAATGTGGTTTTTTATATAATGACCGAAGAACAAAATTCAAGAAACAATAGATTAATTAAAAAAAACCGGTTGTACTTCAGCGAGCTTTGTCCAGTAAATTATGAAAATTGAGCCAAAAGAACAAAGAAGAATTAGAGGTACTTCACCTGTGTGATTTTAATTCCATTTAAAACTTTATTTATCATTTTGAGATTGTTTCTTTTTGCTATTATATTTATGAAGTTAAGTATTTAATATACCTATGTTTAAATTGATAGTATTTATCAGATAATTTGATTCAATTGATTTCTTTTAATATTTTATTACTATATCTGAAAAAAATAATAAAATGCAATAATTATAAATTAAGTTACAAGAGCACTTCTGCGCCATATTTGTATTAACGCACAAGACGATTATATTCACTTTTATTCAGTTATTATTTTATATTAATTTTATTACTGATTTGTAAAAATTAATAAATTAATGTGATAGATTATTTTTACGTACTTAAATTTACAATAGTTCATCATAAATTAAATTGTTTATCTTTTGTAGTTAAAATTACATTTTTTCTTTAAATACAACAAGTTAGTCTAGATAAGTTAAGTGTAACGAGAATTAATAATTACACCATAGACTTAGGATAGAAGTCTATGATTTACACAGTGAATATAAAAGGTCTGCTAACCTTTTCTTATTAATGATATATCTAGAAATATGACATGTAATGTTATGCAATGAGCTTATCGTAAAACAATAGAGAGCAACATGCGATATATGAACAGGTACATAAAATAAACTATAACAGCATTCTAATAAAGATGAAAATAATAACTATCAGAAAATAAATAAGAAATGATCTGTAATAGCATTAACATAAATATAAAAATAATGAAATACAGTAAAGTAAAAAATAAAATAATTAAGAGAAGGTTTAATAACAATATTTCTTAACAAAGTCAAACAGGGACATAAAAAATTGACTGACAAGTATATTACCTCTTTTTCGTACAATATTAAAAAGTATATATTTAAAAGGTGTGAGGAATGAGTGAAGGAATGTTCAAAAGTGTGAATACGAATGATTGAATTGCTAAGTTTCGTCAATATTGGACTGATCACCCAAATATTTGACGATGCTTAAACTCCTGGTATGAACCCATTATGAGCGAGAATATGCAGTTAGTACTCGTATATGGAAATGGAGCATGAAAGTATATAAAAGTTACCGATACAGTCAAGTAGATAACGACAGGTACTATAAAGATAAAGAAGGAAATAAAGATTTACTTAGAGAATAAAAGATAAAGAAAAAGATGACCTTGATAAATAAATAATGGAAAGATACGGAACGTCCATCACTGGTAAGCATATAGTCCTCGAGCAGGGTATGTTTCCATGATTGGATGATAAAATCGGAGTAACGGGTACTAGGAACAATACCTTCAGTACAAGTGAGATGTGAACAATTTTACTCACATTAGTACTGTTGAGGACCAGAAAGTCTTAAATTTGCCCTTGATAATGGTACATAGAGTCACATCCTTCATTGGATCATAGCGTGAACTTAGTTTTCCTCAGTGACAATTGTTGGAGTCCTTTTAAAATGACTTAAACGTAGACCTCAAGGTTGTGCACAACCCAAGGTACACTATAACCTTGATATAGTATAAAAAGTTTATGTACCAATAAAATGAAAGTAATGTAATGAAAATGTAATATAATACCCAAGTAAATGGGGGCCCATATATAAAAGTACCCGCGTGATATATATCATGAAGTTAAATATAAATAAAGTGAATTAAAACTCCGATTCCGATATCAAATTAATAAAGCTAGCTAAGGTCATAAATAATTTAAAAATAAAGTACGTACAACAATTATGAAAAAAGGCCTGACAATTGAAATCAAAGGAAAAGAGTAACAATTAAAATGAGGTAATAAGGGATCCCCTTGAAATCTAAAACAACCACACAAAAAAATCTAATAAATATACATTTTCGCAAGATATATTTTATATCAATTTACATAATTGTTTCATAATTTCAATAACTCTACCTAAATTTCTTATTAGTAAACAAAGAAAACATAAAATTATTTGTTTATGTAAATTTGTAAAATTTTGAACTAAATTTGGTTTATATATTGTTATTAAAATCACGTCGAAACAGTATCGGATCGCTATTATTATAAGTTTCATAGTGTAATATTTTTTTCTTTTATTCCAAAAATTATGTTATTATATATACTTAAAATACTTATAACAACAAATACAACATATATTTTGCTATACAAACTTATATTTGTGTAATAGCCTATTTTTTTATTTATGTTTCAAATAAGATAAACATACTACACTTAAGTCATGAAATCTTAAGAAGGGTAATAATGCGTTTCGACTATTAATGACAAATTACATATACCTATAATAAATACTTGATAATGTATGTAAAAGTATTATAACAATGCAATGTAATGATCTTAACTACATAAATAAAAAAGTGTTTAATACTATAATTTTCAGATACATGTTAAGTATATTCATAATAAAACATTTTGTAAGTTTTGTTGAAATTAGGTGCCTATGTCATACGATGTAATCGCAAACGTTCCCATAAACGTACTTTGGAATTTAAAACAAAAGTGTCACATCGCTTACGCGGCTGGAAATTGCAATTTGTATTTTGATCTGTCTCTTGTTATGTGATTATGTTATTGTTACTGAAAATGATTACGTTGCTTTGACTTCTTTGTTCTGTATCTTAATATGAAATGCAATAATTTATTTTTGGTTTAATATTGATTAAACTTTTAAATCATAAGATAACAGTTTGAATATCTAACTTACTTATGTGGATTATGAAAATAATAACTTCGTTCAAAACGATTTTGAAACTCTATTAAGTATACAATTAATTAATTCATTGTGAGCCTCTTTCTCTGACAGCAAATGATGTACCTAAATGATATAAAGACTACTTATATGATATAAATTTGTAAAGACGTGAAAAAAAAAAATATGGCTAAGTTACAGAAGACGCAATTATAAATAAAACTGTTGAAAGAAATAATACATGGGTAAAAGTTGTGAAATAGATAAGGAAAATTATCGGAGGTTAGCATATCCACAAAAAAAAAGCCTAATCAGCTGAGAATTTGGAAAACCTAATAACCGATTAATTTTTTAAGGTTATTCGGATGCGATTAAATGCGGATTGAGTTTATGTATCGTTAATCACCAACAACATATTCATTAGTGGAAAACTTCAAATAAAATAAAGTTTTAAGCAAACATTTCACTATAAATAAAATATCATATTATATTACTCAAATAAAGTATATCGGTACATTAAGTGACGTTTACACAGTTATTTATAAAATAATACAAAGTGTAAAAAAAAAAATAGTATCTTGAATCATTGTATTAAAAATATTTTCAAATAGTTTTAATAACAGATTGTTTTGTTAAACTTAATACTGAATCTCATACAGCAAAAGATTCCAGAAGCGTATGGAAACGGCATTCATAATAAACATGAATCGCTCGCGCTGTAAGAACACAAGCGATCTAATTATTGACCACAAGTTTTATGTTTTAATTCGTTACCAATTATGGCGAATGTTATCATCGGTCGAGATCTTTTAAGAAAATTTAGATCCGTTTTGCATTTTGATTCGAATATTTTAATATTAAATAATCATCTAGGTAGATCATATAGCCTATTTCAAACACTTAACAATTCCTTGGCAAGTTTTTCTTTTATGCATTCGGTAATGTAATAAGACGGGTTAAGAAACTTATAGTTTTGTGTTGAATGGCAAGGATTGTATAATTTATTCAGAGATTTGACCGATAAAAATAAATTCAGTGACTGTTTTATATACATTGGTTAGATAAATTAAATAATTGTAAAATTAACTTATTTCAGCAATGAAAAATTTTAGAATGTTATAGGTAAACACAAGATCTGGAAGATAATTAGCTATTTCAGTGATAGTCAGGTGCGCAACCAGTATTATGAAATGCTAAAAGTCAATGAGAACTTTTCGTGAACATCAAGGTTTCGGAAGGATAAAAGTACATATAATGTCAAGTTAAATGCAAAACGCATTATTATTGTCGCACCTATATATACTTGATTGTGAAGGTTATATAGTGTGAAAAGCTAATAAATAATTATAAAATAATGATATATAATAAAAGGGTAGACCAAAATTAAAGAAAATTTTTAAAATGTGGGGAGTGATCCTAGCGCTCCTTATATAAAAATAAATAAATATAAAAATAGACACATAAGTGAACGTGAAATATAGAACTGGGGATTAAAAAAAAAAAAAAGAGAAGTATGTACTTATACATAAAAGAGGAACTATAGTTGAAATAATAAATCGAGAGAAAATAAATATTAAAAAATATTAATTTATCGTATTATATGGTATGATATTATGTGATAAGTTCATGTTAACATGTTGTTGTAACGTTGGTTATTACCAAAATACGACAGGTTAATGACGTACAAAATAAAATGTAAACGAAATAAAATCGCATTAAAATTAGACTTAATAATATGTATAACCTGGTCATGATCATGAGGTTATAATCTCTTTTTTATATAAAATTAATTTAATATTTTGTTTAACTACTTTATTTTACTCAATTTAGAAATTATATAAATTTAATGCCTAAGTAACATTGTATTTTATTTTAAACTTATTATTATTATATAATAAGATTCAGGGTTCATATGATATATAAATCAATCTTTTTATCATATGTATCAAGAAACTAAAATGTAAAAAAAAAAGTAAATGGAGAACATTTCTTTTTTTTTAAGTATCGGGGAGTGTAGTGTGTGTCTCTACCCTACTAGCAGTGTAAGAAATACATGTACTCTTAGGTTTAGTGATCAGTATAATTAAAGTTCTAGTAGCAACAACACGTCTCCTATTTATTAAAAACCTTCAACATTACAGTTGTTCTTCTCAGTACAACACAGAAATGCTGACAAAAAAATAATTGTGTACCAGCAATTCTACCGCCCGTGGCCCTTGATAACTTCTGAAAAAAGCTAACGTTGCTTTTATGCAGTTATGTTAACTTCTTTACTCAGAAAACAGCAATTGATTTTAACATTCACAAAATATTCTGAATTTCGTCGGCCTAATTTGTTAACCTACTAAGTCCATTTTTTCATAGTTTACAGAACGAAGAAAAAACTGAATAATATCTTTATTAATCTAGCAATCAAAATTCTGAAAATCCCGTTGGTTTCTATAATTTTTCTTGATATTTTAAAAATATAATTAGTAGCATAACTTATACATTTATTAAATTCAGGAAAACAATTATTTTGCAGTTTTTCGAGGTGAAGTTTCAATTTGTTTGAGGACTTAGCAGTTTTTGACTTAAATTTAGTATGGTGTATAGATTAATTAATTGTGCAGTGAAATGCATTCAATCAGTAATCAAAATATTTATTATTAAAAATAAACAATCAGTCTTCTTTAATAGGAAACAGGGTTATAATATCTAAGATAGACTCTTTTCATAAACAATCTGTAATAGTTCTAATACACGTTATTATGTGTTGTTTTTGTGGTATTACGAGTTGTACTCCTAAGTATTTTATTATTTTTAATGACAGCCATTTAATATTGTGTTACTATTATAGGTATCACAATCAATTATTATTAACAATAAAATAAAACAGAAACAAATCCCAAAAATCTTAAATTAACAATATTTAGAGATCAATCTGAAACTTTGGTAAAATGTAAAATTGTAATTAAACTTAAATTCTACTTATTAATACTTATTCTACTCATGAGGCAAGTCATCATAATATTTATGATAGTCAGAAGGAAGGGTCTTTTATTTGCTGCAAGTCTTAAAATTTCGTGCAGTAATTTTACGTCGGTTCTGGTGCAATTGAGATAGTTCAGTAATCTCGCAAGGATTACATTGCAAAGATCGCCTTTAGGGTAAACTTTGCCATTCATCCTTATAGCAAGTTTTATAAAGAATTGATCCATTGCTTTCGTAACGTAGTGCACGAATGTCAGTCACCTTAAGATCCCCTTTGGATCTTCCTGGAAATACTTTTATAAAACTGAATTTTGTCGAATTTTTTAAGTAAGTGTGGTTTAAATATGTTACAGAATAAGGTGGGCATTTACGAGCATGCTTAGCAATAGATATGTATTCAGCTGGCACATTTATGACTTTGTTCTTTAGGTGACGTTCTATAGTGGAATGCATTGAATCTGCCTCCATTTGGTGTGACCCACTTCTAAAAATTTTGTTCGATAGCTATATTCTTGTGCCTCATGACAATATTCAAAAAGCGTTAGATAAAACACAATTTCTATTTTGGTAAGTGCAACCGTCACTGTAAATTATAATTGTTTTTTTTCATCTTCAGCATTAATTTCAGGACGTATTATTTTGTTTTCTAAAAAGTCAACCCAAATGGAGGCAAATTCTTCAGCATTAAGTCCACCTTCTACTTCATTCCATATGAAACAGAAACCATCTTTTTTTTTATATTAAAAAAGCAAAGGTTGTGAACTTGCAGCTTCGTTTTATAGTATAGCGTACTGACATTCGATTTTGGTGCCATTAGTACAGCCTGTAAGTCCACTATGAAAACGTAATTTTCTCCCTTCTTATCCGCATCTTTTCTTCTTGCTTGTTTACTTCTCTCAATAAAAAAAAGTAAAGTTATATACGTCCTGCACTGGGCACAGGCCTCCTCATTTCTAAGAGGGTTTTAGGCAAGAAATGTCCGCCGCGCTGCCCCAATGCGTGTTAGCGAACTTCACATGTCTTCGAAATTTTTTATTTTTTTTATTTTGATTTCTCAGACATGCAGGTTTCCTCACGATGTTTTCCTTCACCGCCGAGCACGTGGTAAATCAGCACTTAAAATGCAATTAACAATTTCATTGCTGGCGGGGATCGAACCGGGTTACCTGTACTGTGAAACTTACAGCGAGCGCTAACCATCTGAGCTACCACGGCTTCTCTCAATATGTTCTTTTATTCTTCTTCTGTAACTGTTCCTACTTTATAACAGGTGCATTTTTCGCATTGATCTTTTTCGGCTTAAATAGGGCCAAATTTTGTCTTCAAATAAATGCGAAAACAAACTTATGGAGAGCTTTTATATTTCGCTCTTTGCACCAATCGTTAACGTTAAATTGGTAGAGGCTTCCTTTAGAATTCCGTTCTGGCAATAATATAACTTCTGTGACGTTGCTCGACAATAATGAGATTCCATTACGGGAAAAGATTCCAGACACTGAATAAGAGATTGTTTCGGCTTCAAAGCAGATTCAGATAATTGTGTTGGACGTCTCAGTGTACTAGGAGGCCGCATTGAAAACTCCTGCTTCCAATTTTGAATCGTCTATCTTCCTAAATCCAAAGTGTTCAAAAACATCTTTCGACATACTTTGACACTTTGACCATTTACTTTTAAATGATAAACAAAGGTATTAGCCCTCCTGGTTGTCCTTCTTATTTCGATTTCGTGGCCGGATAATTGGAATGGTTGTTACTCATTCGTTCACAAGGGTTTTTTCACTTCGTAAGACTCCAAAATCGATTAAAAATGCTTCCTCTTACATCTTCATCTACTGTTTCACATTTTAAAGTACTGTATTTCCTAATTTTACAGGAGCATCTAGATTTAATTAAACGTGCCTCTTTAGTTTTATTATAATTCTAACAGTCTTGTTTCTTCTGTCTCCCAAAATATGTTTTACCTGCTTGTCTTTTTGTTTATTCTTTTCACTAACCCATTATTTTTATAAACTTTAAAACGTTTCTCGTTTCTTACTTTTAATTTTAGCAAACGAATCTGAGTCAGAATCAGAATAAGGCACAAGCTTTTTCTCTGTATCACTACCATCCGATATCGGCGGATTAGGTAAAAATGATTTGCGTTTTCAACATGAGGTATAATTTCTATAGGACTGGTAGTTAGTTCATGAGATATTATATTACCTAATATTTGAAAGGTATCCGAATCGGAACTGTTTATGTTATCTGAGATCAAAATATTTGTTGCTTGTAATTCTATATAAATTTGTGATGGTACTATAATCAAATTCTGTCTGTGGTAGTATGAACATCATAAACCGTTTAAAAAAAATTTTATCGTCTAAAGGCACGTCATTGAATGTAGTATTGGGAAATGTAATGTTAGAACAAATTGTATGATTTATATTTTCTGTAATAAAAGTACTTGGTAGATCTAGATTAGTCAGTGTTGTTATATTGATATCGTCATTTATCTCATAATAAGTTTTTTTAGCAACTAAATCTGATGGTTCTGGTATAAACTTTCTTGATTCTGAATATTGTAACTGAATATCTTCTAAAACGTGTATTACTTTATTTGAATCATAATCTGACTTCGGAGCTACATTTTCAGGTTTATCCTGTAATTTACAAGCCTCAGAAACTAAAGCTACAATTTTTTTCCCCGATACATTCTGAAAATGTTGAAAAAAATATTATTTTAATTTATTAAATTAAAGAAGAAGAAAAATAAAATTATGACAAAACAAATGGAATTTAACATTTATACAGACCTAAAAAACATTTTAACTTAACTGTTTATTTGTACATACATACTTTGTTTTATAATTTATTTAATGGGTAACATCTTCGAAATTATCTTTAATTAAGCAATAAATTTATAAAAAATATTAAATTGATAAACTGCTAAATCCGTATTCAAATAAGATAATATATGCGTAAACCTGCTAAGTCCCTAATGTTTAGGCAGGAGTTAAATGTGATGAAAAACATTTGATTTAGGTACTAAACGAAAAAAAAACTTACAGATAAAACAATATAAACTTACCTAGTTTATAATTAGTTGTTTACATCCTCAAATATTTGACTAAAACACGACAGAATTTAACGCATCGCAAACGGCACGTAGGTTTGGGAACGTTGCCAGTGTAAACTAAGGCCCCAATAGGATTTAGCAAGTTTTTTTTTTTATATATAGAATAAGGGTGACAAACGAGCACACAGTCCACCTGATGGTAAGTGGTTGTAGTGCCCATAGACATCTACATCTATCTTCTTGCGAATTTAAATGCAGATGCGTTGTCAGCCGCGAGGACTAAGAGAATGCCTCTTTCCAGTAAAAGGGTCTCCGGTTCTCTACACTCACCATACGAAACACAGCATTAAGCTGCTATTTTACGCTGGTATTCTGTGAGAGCGTGGTCCTTCCCCGGTCGAGCCGACCCATTCGTGCTACAACTATACTATTAATATAGCTGCAGCATGGCTCTACCACGTAACAAAACGTTTGCGTTGTGGAGATTGGCTGGTGATCAGAAAGTTTTTCGTGCATAGCATTTGTCACCTTTTAGGCTAAAATCGTTGTTATTCTTAAACGTTACGGTAGATATTAGACTGAGCTTTGTGACTGGCATAAAAGTAAATTTTGTCAAAAATGGACTTAGCAGGTTAACGAATTAGGCCGACGATTTAGTTTATTTTTCCTTACTCTATGAAAACAATTTTAATGGGTAAATGGTTAAATAGAAATGATATGTGTTTAATTAGTACAATTTGGATTCGGTAGCCAATATAAGCCATCCATCGACAGCATAATTTAAAATTTTGTACAACCGACTTATAAATTATTAAGGATAACTCAAAATTATTAGTCAGACATTAATCAAATTTATATGGGACCACATGAGAAGCATCAGCTTTCATATAAAAAAAAAGAATCAACGAAATCGGTTCACCTAGAAAAAAGGGAGGTACACACATTAAAAAACATACAGTCGAATTGAGTACCTCCTCCTTGTTGAATTCGGTAGAAAATGAAAATAAAGTTTGTTATTAGAATTACAGCCATATATCATGTTTAAATATAACTGCGCGTGTAATTTTTTGGGAATAGTACAGGTATGAATTTTTTATGTTTTTTCACGCTCATTTTTCACTTTCACGAAAATTTATATTTTGAAATTCTATTTCATCTATACCTAATTCACATTGACTTTATGCGGGAAACGTTGACTTCTAAAGTGTGAACAAAATCTAAATAATTATTTTTAAGTACAGATCTCTCTTCAACAGGGTATTTTCGCACTTTACTGGTGCTTTGACAGACCTCGCTTGCAATACTTGTTTGATTTAATATGTTATTTATTTTCATATTAACGCAAACATTTTGTGTCAATGCCTTTCGTTCTCTATTTAGAATTTTATGATTTCTTTTTATTAATATTGTTTGCTATTCGCAAATACCGGCATATAAATAACGCAAATTAAAAATGCCTTATATGTCTACAATTAAATGAATATAAAGTATTTTTCTATATAAGTAGTTTGAAACTAATAATTTAACTATACGCGTTGTTCTGCGTTAGTTACAATTAACCGATGTGTATATTTCACGGAATAAGCTTCATAGCAACCCAAAACTATTATTTTGCAGCAGCTGATTAACTGAGATGAATTATAGAATTTTATGTGGCTTTAAGACATTACTGAAGTGGTTATTCAACATCAAACCTTACAATAGAAATGTGTAACTTCATAATGCATGAAAAGCTATTAGCTTAGTGTTGTTTGTATAATTAGTCTGTAATACAGATTATCTTTATTCTAATATGTACATACATTATTTAACAGATAAATACTGTCGCAGGTACTTTTATGCAACTAATACTTTGAAACGCTTTTGTTTAATAATATATGTATAACAATTCTAAGAATAAGAGTTGTAACTAAGACTCGAGTGGCCTCAACCTCCATTGGTCGTGCTTGTTTTGTGAGTACATTGGAATATATTGAGACATTTGTCTATATAGATTCACCTGATGGTAACCAGTGGCTACTGCAACCTATCATATCAGCATTCGAAACTAACTTCAAACTAAGTATGGTACTTAATACACATAGATGCGCCGTCAACATAATAAACACTCATACCTGTAATGATTTATAATAAAACTGTTTGAAATTGCCATTCAAAAGCCTTACCTTAGTTAAATGAAATTTGCGCTTACTTTGAAGGGACAGCATGCCAAGAGAGAAATTACAATTGCATGAGGTGTAACGCTAGAGGTCGCTGTTTGTAATAGACATGGATGTAAGTGCTCCTAAATTGTGATAGATGTCTCTGTTCCGTTCGTGCATCGCGCTGACGGTTGTTTTTCTCGGTTGGTATGGAGCCAGACATTGTTGGTGAAATCATACTTACCTGGCGTAGGGGATACCGTGATGGAGGGCGGTTCCCCCAGAGCGAGGCCGCTCCATTGCACTGCGGTGTGGCTGACCTCTGCGATTACCCCTAATGTGGGTAACTCGGACGCGTAATTTTTGTTAGTGAGGACTGCGTACGCGCTGTCCTCTTCATAATAAATTAATTACTAGATTACTATAATATTTATAATATACAAGAGAAAATCCTAGTGTGGGGGTGGGTAGCGTTAAAACAATCGAGCTCTATACTAACTCGAATGGCCATATAGGTCGCGCTTGGTTTGTGAATCACGTCATATATACATAATATCCTTTCAAATAAATATATGTATTTAGATTTTTCTTTGAATCACTCCGTTGTTCTTCTCAAGTACAACACAGAAATGCTGACAAAAAATAATTGTGTACCAGCAATTCTACCGCCCGTGGCCCTTGATAACTTCTGAAAAAGCTAACGTTTCTTTTATGCAGTTATGTTAACTTTACTCAGAAAACAGCAATTGATTTTAACATTCACAAAATATTCAGAATTTAGTTTATTTTTTCCTTACTCTATGAAAACAATTTTAATGGGTAAATGGTTAAATAGGAATGATATGTGTTTAATTAGTACAATTTGGATTCGGTAGCCAATATAAGCCATCGACACAGCATAATTTAAAATTGTACAACCGACTTCAATATAAATTATTAAGGATAACTCAAAAATTATTAGTCAGACATTAATCAAATTTATATGGGACCACATGAGAAGCATCAGCTTTCATATAAAAAAAAGAATCAACGAAATCGGTTCACCCAGAAAAAAGTTAGGAGGTAACACACATTAAAAAAAACATACAGTCGAATTGAGTACCTCCTCCTTGTTGAATTCGGTAGAAAATGAAAATAAAGTTTGTTATTAGAATTACAGCCATATATCATGTTTAAATATAACTGCGCGTGTAATTTTTTGGGAATAGTACAGGTATGAATTTTTTATGTTTTTTCACGCTCATTTTTCTTTTTTACGAAAATTTATATTTTGAAATTCTATTTCATCTATACCTAATTCGTATTCACTTTATGCGGGAAACGTTGACTTCTAAAGTGTGAACAAAATCTAAATAATTATTTTTAAGTACAGAACTCTCTTCAACAGGGTATTTTCGCACTTTACTGTAAGTACCCATGTCCAAAGTCATCCTAGAAAAATAATAAAAAAAATCCCGCCCCTTCCCCCCCTGAGAAAACGCCAAGTCACGATAGTGCGATGTCGGCTTTACCTTGTCTATCAGAATTTTGTTAAGGTAGAATTTTGCTATGTATATTTTTGTAATTTATAATGAAAAAATTACGAATAATCATGCCCGATTATTCGTAATTATTTATTTATATAAATAAAAATTAATTAATCAACATTTAAACTAAAAAATAACTTCGTGAGATCAATCATTTTTTAAACATTTTGGTACAATCACTTTGAAATAAAAATTTTAGGAAACTTAGCCTCTAATTATTGCTTATGAAGGGATGTGAAACAGTTGCCTTTTCTGTTAAGACAAAGATACACGTTGCATTTTTCACATCTTATCTTGGATCTACTTGTACACCCTTCCATTCTACAGGATCGAGGGTTTTCGATCTCGTCAAATACCGGGTAATGTTCATAACCATCGTGACGTTTCGCCTCTGAAGGTACATTAGCCGGTCGGTATCTTGGCAGGAATATTTGTCGACATTTTCCGGATCTTGAGTCTCCAAACCTTCCATGTTTTCAACAGGATCTTGTCCTGGCCAGCTTGGCGATCAGGGTATTGTAAGACCATCAGCTACTTGCAATTTGAATTGAAGTAAGTCAAAGACTTGGCCTCTATGTACGTGAGCCGTCTGGCAGTGTATTTGTATAAACGCCAAGCATTTGCGACTGCAAGATCAAAAAATGTAACATGATCTTCAAAGTCCATTTTCTGCCA